>VNJZ01004218.1:0-13523 GCA_008042795.1 Drosophila asahinai | reverse complement strand
CTTCCACGCGTTGGATCTCAGCGTTGAAGTCTCTGTTCGGAAGGCTTGCCACTCCAAGCTCCGAACTTCTCGACTTTGCTTCTTGATCTCTCGCGGCCTCTGGTTTAACTTCGACTGGCTCCGTTGACGCACTCGCTCGGATTCTCGCACTCGTACTAGTTGCCGTGCGCCTGCGTCCTCGGCCTTTTATAGGCTCCGCCAGTCCCGTTATTCCTGCCGGCATCGGTCACGCGACCCGGTCCAAAGTCCGGCGCAAATCGCGTGACCGGGTCCAAAGTCCGGCCCATGTCCCGTTAGTTCTCGGCGTCTCCTCCTTGGCGGCCAAAGTCCACGGCCGCCGATCACGCCACCGGGTCCAACGTCCACCAGAGTCCCGCTATATTAGCGGCGTCTCCTTTGTGGTGGACACCTGCATCGGCTCTTGCCTGTTGCTAGGCAAGCCTCCTCCTCCCCCCCCGTACCCTTGCCCCGCTTGGTTGCCAAGCGGCTGCTGCCCTCGGCAGTGTGCATCCACTGCACACTGCATTGTGGGGAGTTTACATACAACTCCTCACAAAATACAATAAAGAAAATATTTTGGTTTTGTGTGGGATTGAGCTCGGGCCAATTTCGCTAAATGTAAATGCATCGACTGCTTAGACAACTGGGCATTACATATGAAGCGCCATTTTCATACTAAGTATGATTCGACAACTGTTAACCAAATTTTGGCAGAACTGAAATAAAATGGCCAGCGATTGTCACATCTAATAGCTTCTACATTTCCTTAATGAAAATATGCGCTTTATTGTAATAGAGAAGTGTGTGTGAAAGAGAAAAGAGATCGACTGTTGACCAAAAAAATTGCGATAAACTACAGAAGAGAACGAGAGTGACCAAGAAATGACAAAAAATAACAAAATTCACTTTCATAACCCAACTTTGCCGAACTGACATAAATTTTATTAATTGAATAAAGAGTACAAATGAATAAGAATCTAAAATAAAAATGTAAAAAAAAATTTTGGCATGAGCGGGATTAGAACTCAGAACTTCTTGCATAAAAAGCACTTGACCATCGCTTAGACGCCTGGGCTATGCTCCATATTGCGCAATAGACAGCGATTGTTACTTCTAATGGCCTTCACACTTTTTATACCCGGTACCCATAGGGTACAAGGGTATTATACGTTAGTGCCAATGAATGTATGTAACAGGCAGAAAGAGGCATATCCAACCCCATAAAGTATATATATTATTGATCAGCGTCACCAGCCGAGTCGATTTACCCATGTCCGTCTGTCCGTCTATACGTCCGTCTGCCCGTGTGAAACAACAGATCTCAGAGACAATAAGAACTAGAGTTACCAATTTTGGTGACAACATTGGAATCTGTTGCACGCAGATCAAAGTTTGTTTTAAAATTTGGCTAAGCCTACTTCCGCCGATAGTTAAAAAAAATTTGGCATTTGTGGACGTTTTCTGAAAATTTGATTAAAATTAAAATCGGATGATAAACATGAAAGTTAGTAAACAATAAAGTTTCTTTGTATGCTTCTTCTTCTTTTTCTGAGCGGCTACCAAAAAAGTAGCGAAAAAAAAGTGCTGCGTGCTTTCGGGCGCAGTATTAATGCGTAATTCAGCTAAGTAGAGCTGCTGAATTTGTCTATTTTGAACGTTGCTTAACATGTTCCTTGCATAATTTGACATTTTTGAATGTTGCTGACCGTATTTTCATCCTTCATCCTTCACCGTCACCTCGTTTTGCTTTCGGACATCTAAACAGAACCGATCTTTCCCAGGTTTCGAGACTACCGTCGTTCGATTGCTCCACGGGCTCTTGCTCTCCTCGATGACTCCTAGCGCCAGCATCTTGTCGACCTCATCTTCGACCACCTTCTGCTTCGCCGGAGACATCCGATACGGTCGATCCTTGAAGACTTTGGCTCCTTCAACCAGCTCGATCGTGTGCTTCTCCAAACTGGTGGTTCCCAAGCCATCCCTTTCGAAGGTGAGGAACCTCTGTTTGATCTCCTCCAGTTCACGGTTCTCCGCTTCAGATAGCGTCCAGGATTCGGGATCCGCCTTCTCCTCGTCGTCATCCTCCTGCTCGGCGTAGTGCTCCATCTCCCTGTCATGAATTTCTTCGGCTTTGCTCAATCCTTGGGCGGCGGCGTGACCCACCACCATTGGAGCCAAACCAAAAACCTGCCAAAAATCCACTCCCAGGTATGCCGTCTGTTCCAGGTACGGGCACAAGTAGAATACTATGGGCTTAATTTGTCCCTTATACTCCACAGGAACTCTGACGCGCCCCATGATTGACCGATCCTGCCCAGCCGACGTGCGCACAACGGAGAAATACTTTTCCACCGGCACCCCGAGAGAATCCACCAATTCCCTGCCGCCTTTTCCGAGCCAACTGACACTTTCTCCAATATCCAAAAGGCCTGACAGTTGATTGCTCAGGATCCTGATGTCGGCGAAGGGTCTTGGATCGCGAGTCCCGCCGCGTTTGACCGCCGCGACTACCATCCTCCGGTTTTCTCGTCGCCTTTGGAAGCGCTCTCAGGCCTTATGGACCTTCCGAGAAACCTGCCGCATCCCGCACAGCTGGTGAGTCTCAAAAATACGGCTTCGCGCCTGTTGGTATCGACGCATCCTCTCTTCATAGGGCAAGTATCTTAAACTATGGCTTACTTCACGACACTTAACATTTATCACACTCTTAGAACCTACTACTTCCTCGTGGAATTCCTCGCTGGGCGACTCCCTCCCACTCTCGGATCGCCCAGCCGAGCGTTTTCCGCATAATCCGGACATTTCGGAGCTACGGTGTCCGGTCGGCCACATCGGAAGCAGAAATTCTTTCACTCCGCTGCCCCACAGTCTCGGAACCCGTGGTCCATGGCTCCGCAGTTCCAGCAGCCGGTCCTGAATGGGTCCCGCCTCGCCATCCACCTCCACCCGCTGGACATCCTCTTCTGGCTCCGGAACGAACGCTTCGCTGATAGCGTCGACGTTCTCCTGTGGCTGCTGTTCCCTCTGCAGGAGCTGATGCATCCGGTCGTGCTCCGTTTGATGCCCCCGGAACCGATCCTGGACCCAGTTGTCCACCCGGGACTGGCGCACGTCCCCGAGAGAAGAACGTGGAAGTTTCTCAGTACTTCCTGCCTCGGGCGCTGGGTCTGTCGCTGGCGGTATTCCAGTCGGAACACGAAGTCCTCCACCGAACTACTCTGCTCATCCCCGTCGAAGGACACGTTCCATCGCTCCACTCGGGTGTATGGCATGCTGTTCGCCGAGTCCACGTTGGCATACACCCGATGCTCGTCCCGGAACTCGCCAGCTCGCCGATCCTCCACTCGCCAATGTCGGACCCCGCCGTCACTCCGACGAGTATTGGCTGCCTCCGGCGACCATCCCGGGCTGCTACTCCCCATGTCCGGCGAGATGTTCTTCCTCCTAGGCGGCTTCGGTGGGACTGTTGGAGGCACTGTGCTCCCGATCCTGCCAGTTGGCTGCGCTTCTCTCGGCACCGCTCCTTGACTGTCCGGAAAAGGCAGTGGTGGTCGCTTTCCCGGCGGATTCGTACCTCCTGGTCGCTGCTGCCGGTCTGGCAGATTTCCTGCTGGTAGATGTGACCGCTGCGGCTGCTGATCCGTCAGTCTCAACACCTCGTTCACCAGCTTCATCATTTCCAGGGAGTCACTCCGGATCTCGTCCCGCAACGATTCGCTGACTCCAACCTCTTGCGCCTTTCGATGCGCTTGAGCCAGCGCAAGATTCACCGCAGACTGAATCGTTGAGTCCCTCGGAGGCTCCTGGAACCGGACCGTTCTCGCAGCCGGGTCGATCTGTAACAGCTGATCTGCTGCGGAACCAATCTGCTCGAAGTCCTGAAAATTTTCGGCCAAACGCTCCCGCTGATTGGGTGGCGTTCTTGGCAATCCCAACGATATCCGCGGTGGCGTGGACCCCACAGCGCCCTCGGCGTCCGTGGACTACATTATCTCCTCTTCCTCGGCTGAATTACCCCTAGATCGCAGCTGATAGTCGTGCCATCTCCAGGTTCCCTATTCTCCGACATGTTCCACCTAGAACAAAGCTAACACCTAACACTGAACGAACTGTATAATAAATAATAACGAAATAAATAATAAGTAATAAGCCACGAAAATAATAATAAATAAACAATGATCAATAAATAACAAGAAGACCCACCTAAATATCCAATAAATAAATATATAATTAAACAATAAATAAATATATATACATGGCTGTAAATAAATAATTAATTAAACAATAAATAAATATGTAATAAATAAATAAATATGCCCACGAGAAAAATATGTCTGCTCGAACTAAACACAAAAAAAAACGAGAAAGAAAGCTAACTTTGGTAAACCGAAGTTGGTATACCCTTGCAGTCTGCAATTGGATCATTGAAAATCGATCCATTTAAGTAATGTTGAAAAAACATCGTATTTTGTTCATTTTACATTTAACATGTAGAATTTTACATTTTCATATAAATCGACCGATCGCTTCTATGGCAGCTATATGATATAGTGGTCCGATTTTAATGAAATGAAAACCGTAATTCTAGAACCATAAAAAACTGCTATATCTCAAAATTCATAGAAATACGTTGAAAAACAGAGAAGTTAAAATTTTTTACATTAATTTCACCATCATTCCTAGGGCAGCTATAGGATATAGTAGTCCGATTTCGATCGTTCCGACATATATACTGCGTGCTAAAGAAATGAGAGTATGCTGAAAATTTCAGCTCGATAGCTCAAAAACTGAGAGACTAGTTCGCGTAGAAACCGACAGACGGACAGACAGACAGACGGACATGGCTAGATCGACTCGGCTGGCGATGCTGATCAAGAATATATATACTTTATGGGGTCGGAGATGCCTCCTTCACTGCGTTGCAAACATCTGGTCAAAATTATAATACCCTCTGCAAGGGTATAAAAACCCTACTCTCTGCCAAATACTTCAAATATAACACAAAACTAACTTTCCTTTCCTAAAATTTTTTTTAGGGGAGACGAATCCGGTCAACCGCCGGTGGACTCCGTGCCAGACGTCTTCCGTATGCCATTTCTTCCTGCCGTCCACACTCCACCCGTGCGTCAACTGGACTATCAGCGGAGCTGATAGTCGCCAGTTAAGGACATCGGCCTTCCGCAGAATCCCTTAGGATTTCCTTCAATGTATGCGAAATATTTGCTCAAATCGCGGTGATCGTGCAGTGCGCAGCCCAGCTACGGGTCACGATTACTCATTTAAGTTTACACCGATATGATACAAGACCGACACACATCTAGGAAACCCAATGATCTGCATCTACTCTACAGTTTTATAAAAAAAAAAAAAAAAAAAAATTAAGTTATCTTACCAAATACTTATAAATAAATCTTATCTTTATATCACAGTTTATCATAGTTGGTTCATTTTCGTGCTCAGTTCGATTCGACCGGAGATGCAAATCCGTCGTCTTCTGCGCGGATGTCACCTCCTGGTCATCTTGTGAACCACTGCTCACTGCTCTCGGGAGCAATTGTCCACTTTAAGAGACAAGCCTCCCGTCCTGACTGTGGTGGACGAAATGCAACACAGATACACTTCGACGGCCAGTCTCCCACTCCCGGATGCAATTGCAGGCAAACAACATTCTGCCTCGCAAGTCACCGATTGTGGGGGCCTGCGCCGTCAAGGGCATCCTTGAAAAGGACGTTGTCATCCCGATTATCCTGATTTGTTTGTTTGGGCGCCATATTGTAAGGGAACTGCTTTTTCCCGGAGGGCACTGCCGGCTAGCTCCGGAATCCCAGGGACGAGTTCCCCCTCTGCCCGCAGTCCGCACAATCGATATATCGATAACACACGACGTCTCACTAACGTAAATTTAACCACCACTAGCAACAAAACGTAAACAAGCGGAATAATTTAAATTTGGACGACATTAAACGGATAGAATTGGTGGCACTGATGGACTCGCCACTACGCAGCCACCCAAACATGGATGCCTCTTGGGATTTGGAAAGGCACCACCCATCTCCGGCGGACCGGAGTCTATTCCGGGCGGTTTGGCGACCGGCTCATCTCCCCCAGGTAAATAATCTTACTCAATGGCCATAATTTTTCACGACATATAATTTCCGGTCTTAAATATAGAATTGAATGAATTGTATATACAAATAATCAACAATTCGTTTCCTTTAAGGAGCAATGGTCACTCCGCCGAGGTAAGACCACGACCTGGGCCAGGAATGCACTTGCGCCAAGTCCGCGAGATTGCCGACAGGGAGAAGTTTGTTAAGTGCTATAGCCACAAGGTGGGCTGACCGGATACCCCCTTTGGTCACCTACGGTCCCTACTGGAGCTCCAAAAAGGACAATTAGGGTGGGCAAAATTCAAAATTAACATCGCTGAACTTCTACCTAACTAATCTCTATCTTTTATCAGGCATGGGTTGCGCAAAAACCGGGCTTCGGTGCACGGAACTACGCGGACAAAATTAACGTAAGCACATAAATTAAATTTAATATTGTTTTATATCTATTTTAGGAAATCATCACGGCGGGACACCCAAACAGAAGAGCAACTTTAGATGGTGAGCGGCGGCGGCAAAGTCCGGCCGGTACCCACAGTTGTGGCCGAAATGGGAGCCGGAGCGAAGCGTGGCTATCCTGGACGGATGCGCTGGCAGCTGCCGGAAAATGGAAGCTGTTGCCCAAGCAGCAGGTAAATTCACCATGCGCGGCGAAAGGCTCGCAACAAAAAAACACGGCCGTGGCGCCGGTAGGATTTTGGTCCAGTGCAATTCTGCACAGGAACGGGCTCACTAGTTGTCCTCCACTGACACAGGCTGGTCCGGATTAGTAGGTCCGGGTCCACAACACAAATCCAAGGAAAATGGCGCCACCCGAGGTTCTTGGCAGCTTTCGCAAATTTCCAGTGAGTTTATTTAATCCAAAATAAAAGGATCTCCGTGGCCAGTGCCAATTCAGTCACTGCCACGGTTTTCTTAATTTCATGGAAATCACACCACTTTTTTATTGGCTGGCTGGCTGCCTTTCCTCCGTATATTTTCCTACTCCTCTCCTCCAACGCTTTTGCCTCCCAAAATGGATTTGTTTCACTGACCGCGTTCCACCCTACGGGACTCTTTTAGCGCTCAGTGCAACGGCCCAGTTCAAGGGCAACCCTCAGAGAGAGCGATGTATGAGCGAGAAGATGAGATCGCTTTCCCCTTTCTTCCGACATTTAGGTGGCGCCACCAGCTTAAAGCCTACCTATCGATACTTCCCCCCCGACTATCACCTCTAACCTATCAGTCCACTTCAGCCGATTCCAACTCGAAATGCCACAACTTCTCCCAATATGCCTCATCGTCATGTTCTAACGAAACCGGCGGCGGAGCCTGCACAGGAGCCGGGTCGGTGGCGGATACTCGAAGTTTCCCTTCTCCGCCGGGGCAGCACCTCCTTCACTTACTTCTACTTGGGCAGAGCAAGGTGGTGTGAGTCCGTGATCATAAGAGACTTGCATAAGAAGAGTCAACCCTTCTCGTCTGCCTCCGAGTTGGTAGAATCCGCGTCTCCAGGCTAAAAGATTCCAGTGTGCTACAGTAGTCCCTGCCAGTGATGTCATTTCCGTTTTTTTAGAAGTGTGATTGCGGGAAAAATTTTAAAACAGCGGGTAGCGAGAATTTCAGCTTTTTTAGAAAATTTAAGCAGTTTTTTTTATTTTACTTTTACAACATTTAAAGTGATGTTTTAGTTGAGTTTGACGGTTGAAATGGTAAAAATGTATTTATTTCGGAACAGTATCCATATTTACCTATATCGAATAATTTCCCTCAAGTGTCCACACCAAAATTTGGAGCGTCTTACACCGCTAAAATTGTGAAATTCATTTGTAAAACCGAGAAAAATACATGTGTAAATTGACGATGCCAAAAGAGGCTTAAGCCTAGTACGCAGACACTAAAACAGTTCGCAACCCGAAAAATATTTAATCTTTTTCCAGTGTGACCTCCTCTTAACACCCTCATCGGCATTTTTGGGAGGTAAATGATGCGGTCATACCAATCTTAAATCAGCTGGTTTATATTTACAATTATTTATTTTATATTTGAAAGACTTGTTGTTTCGTTTTGGAATAGCTCAATTGCGCACAATGGCCGTCGCCCAGATTCTCTCGACCATGCACAACCGCCCGTTTTTTTCCCTATTACTTGTCCAACATTCTTTCCTGGATCGACGACCAGGACAAGGGCTGCTCTACCGGCTGCTGCTGGATATTCTGTCTTTACCAAGTGGAATAACCACCATCTGGGTGGTGGCGGTGGTTGCCGCAGCTATTCCTGCTGCCACTAAATTTTTGGACTGGTGAAATGATTCAAAGTTACTTCCTTTTTGATGGATGCGAGACTCTGATTGTACACCATATCCTTGCTGGCATACATTTGGTTAGATTTGGTGCTGCTCCTGCGCCCGTTTCTGTCCATTGCTGTACATGTCCTTTTCCAGCTTGGCAATGAAGGTTTTGTCCACCCAGACACTGCACTCAGCAGCTGCGGCCTCTGTATGTACTTCTCGAGCTCGGCAATGAAGGATTTGTTTAGCCAGAAACTGCTCTAAGCAGCAGCGGGCGGTGGCCGTCGCCTCTGACCTCTTCATCTCAGTCATCGAGGGACCTATTTCCCTCCAGGCCTTTATTTATGCAAATGTTTAATATTGCTCAAATCCCTTATCATTAAATTGGCCTCTACCAATTTAATTATTATCACTTTATCTGCTCTTCTAAACGCCTGGACTGGGATTTTGAATACATCATTGTGTCTGGCGGGATCTAAATTTTTGAATTGTGTGAAGAAACAGTAAGAGATTGAGCGACCAACAGCCTGTTTTATTAAATTTTTTATTTTTTTATTTTGTTTTAGGCCGGTACGCAGACAAACAAACAACATACTAGAAAATACCAGAAAGAGAATTTGGGTATTTATAGAGCGGGGTTGTACGTCACCCCGCTCTATAAATACCAAAAAACAACATACTAGAAAATACCAGAATGAGAATTTTGGTATTTATAGAGCGGGGTGACGTACAACCCCGCTCTATAAATACCAAAATTCTCTTTCTGGTATTTTCTAGTATGTTGTTCGTTTGTCTGCGTACCGGCCTTTAAAACAGCACTGCCGAAAAGCGCTGACCTCTCGCTCTCTCTCACTGCTTAGAAACGCTATTCGCGTGTTTGAGTACGGAGCTATAGTTGGAAAAACCAACGTAGTGGAGAAATACCCTTACCGAAACGTGCTATGTATATGTCGTTGGGTATGATAATTACTTTGTCCTGACAAAATTTATCGTAATATTCTAATTAAGAATTTTAAATTAAAATTAACGTTTTTTTTAAGATTTAAACATTTTGTTTTAAATGTCTTTTACGATTTTGAGAGTCACTTCAGGCCGTATAGCTGAGATTGCTTCTCACTTTTTCGCTTTCTCATCAAAATTAGTAGCAATTCTATATATGGTAGAAAAACTAAAACTTTAAAAGCTTATAAAAGATGAACCAAAAGGATAATCAAAATAATTTAAATGCACAATGATTCTCTTATGTTTAAACTTAATATTTATTAATTTCATGTATTTTTAATTAATTATATATATAAATTATAAGGACAACAAAGATAAGTGCTATGTGCTTTGTAATATGTGCTACCGCTTCAGTGCTAACCATAGCGTGCATACAAATTTCTATAGAATCGTCATTTATTAGCCACATTGCAATGTCTTCACTAAGCGACCAGTGGGTATCTCTGCTAATTTTTGTCCAATTGAAATGAGTGATCAAATAGAAAATTAAAAGTTAAACAAATAATTTTTTTCAATATTTTAAACTTAAAAATAGGTACGTAACCTCAAAAATTTAACTAATTTATTTAGGGTTTTTGCTTTTTTTTTGCTTCCGTTGACCTTTTTTACAGCCTAAAGATGATAAGATTGCATAAACTTCGCTATTTAGTAATAAGATTAGCCTTCCTTTCCATCCTTAACATGTTTTATAACGAGTTCTCGTTGCTCAATTGTTGTACGTGGTCCAATTCGGTAAATGAATTTTTTGGCGCCCTAAACTCTTAAAATATTACCAAAATAAGCTTGAACCAACTTCGAATAGAAGCACCACGCTTATATCAGGGATCATAACTATGTGTTGTAGTTTTCTAATAATAACTACATAAGACATAAGGAACCTCTAAACATGTTATTGAGGTATACTTATTAATACTAAGAATGGGAGTCCTACATACATGTATCATTTTAAAAACTTCTGATAGCAAACAAAAACACCTCTTAGCGAGGTGAGATAAAAGTGACGATGGCACCTTTAACTTCAAAAGTTTCTGATATCAACTTTTGTGACGATTAATAGAAACGTTAACAAAAATAAAATACAAATTATTTAACAGATTTGCCCGTTTGCCAAGAGGCCCAAAAGAAATCAAAGCCAACACCAATCTACATTAGGGAGCAAAGCTCGAACGCCCGGGATGTGAACACCCTGATTCCCCGAAAAATATTAAGTAATAACAGAAGGCAACTGTTTGCTTACAACTGAAAACTGCCTCCGGCCGCCGGCATTTTGAGAACTTTAAGTAAAACTTAAACCAACCTTCCGAGCTCTGAAAAAAAAACCAAAGCCGATAAAAACTCCTTTCTTAGCGTGCATCTTTAACCAAGAACAAAGCATTAAAAAAATCAAGTTGATAGGTCCAATTGTATGAGCTAGGCGAGCTATACTAAAAAAAAGCCCTAAACATTTAAAAGTAGAGATAAGATTATGTTAATAGTACAAGAAAAGAAATTACATACAAATTAAAGATTTTTTTTGTTTACAGTTTGAGTTATTTTATTGGTTCAAATATTGCATATTCTTTCTATAACATGTAAGACTACATAGGGGATCTTTTGTAATAGAACAATTGTATGCTTTGCGATTTCCACAACCGCTAATGCAGCATAACTCCGCTGAAGGCGGGTTCCGCGGTATTTGGGCTTTCAGTGGAAACTCGTAGCCTGGGGGTACTAAGATAAAGGTTCTTTTAATATTATTTATGTATGTAATTTTTGGATACGATTTTTTCTGCGATTGTTTACTACGAACTGCAAAGCGCTGTTTATTGGTTTCTTGTTTCTTTAACAAACGCTCCATTGTTTTTTGTTTATCTTTTTCCCGTCGCTCGTCTGCTTGCTGCTTCCGCCTTTGGGATTTTAGGACAGCCTTGTGGATCTCCTCCGCCGTTTGTGGTTTATCCTTTTCTTTATATCCGTTGGGAAGTGCAATTAGCTTCTCAGTAAAGCCACTGTTTGGATCTTGTGTTCGTTCATACATTGCACGTTGTCGAGCAGTCATCAATTTTGGATTTTTTATTTTTTTTAATTCGTCATCATCTTCTAGTTGCCCAGTCTCTATGGCATTAAGCCAGCGTTCTTCGTCACTAGATGTATCACTGCTGCGGCGTTTTCTAATTTTCTTTGTTCCAACGTAAGGAGGCGATGTGATTTGTGTCGATTTGTTCGTGCATGAGGTTCTTGTCCGTAGATAGGGAAATTCAAGCATATTTGTAACACTAGTAGTTACTGATTCTGTATGTGATGCAGAACTATTGGAAATCGATTCCTTCTCTGATGCCATTGTTTTTTAAAGAACGACAAATTTAATTTAAACGACTGTATACATATGTATATTATTTATGTTTTCATATTTATTTCCATCAAGATAGCGTTAATAGTTAAAACCAGAACAGGCGAAATTGAAACACGAAACGGTCATACATTTTAAAAATACCCTTATTTCACTAGACCATTACAGGGAAACGCTTGGATTATTTAAAGATTATGACTACAGCTGACTGTCAATAAAAAAGTAATGGCCGTTGACAACATCTGAAAAGTTCTTAAAACCTTTAAATCTATATATACATATAAATGGAGCCAAAAAAATGTATACAACAAAACTACTTGAGAACGGCTGGGCCGATTTGGTTCAAATTTTGTGTTAGTTGTAGGTAATTAACAGAAGGTCAGAACGTAAACAAATTTTTGGTAAACCATCCAGGGTAATAGTGAAAAACAGATAGTAAAATGTCATATTAAATTAATTTAAAAATACAGTACTGCTTCGACGTATATGTCAAAGAAACAACTGTGTGTCTGTTCCACGCGAACTAGTCTCTCAGTTTTTAGCTATCGGGCTGAAACTTTCAGCATAGCCTTATTTCTTTAGCACGCAGTATATATGTAGGAAAGCCGAAATCGGACCACTATATCCTATAGCTTCTATAGGGATGATGGCGAAATTAATGTACAACAAATTTTAACTTCTCTGTTTTGTAACTTATTTCTATAATATTCAAGATAATGCAATTGTGTACAGTTTTAGAATTGCGGTGTCAATTTCATTAAGATCGGACACATGTAAGCTCAAAAATTTACAAAATTTACAATACTCGATATTTTTTAAACAATAACAAAATGGATCAATTTTCAATGATCCAATTGCATACTGCAAGGGTATACAAACTTCGGTTTACCGAGTTAATTTGTAGAAATAATGCCTGCTACTAGACGACCAAACATTGGACGACGTACACGTAGTGCAATATATAGTCGGAATGTCCATGCAAGTCAAACACAAGAGATAGGAATGAATCGAGACGAGCCCATATAGCACTGACTCGCTCTACACAAAGAGTACAAAATATAAAAAGAACAGACTTGAATTGCGCTGCAATTGCATACAGTAATTTAACGTTATCGTTTCAATGTCTGTCGTATGTCAGCACTGCAATGCACTGATGTTTCGATTGGAAGCCCCCGGCTTATGCTGCAAAGATGGCAAGGTAAAATTGCCGGTTTTGACTGATCCACCAGAGCCATTGTATTCGCTTCTATATGGAAATACAAGCAAATCAAACCAAAGGATTCCTTGTAACGTAGGAGGAGGCGGTGGTCGCCACTGCAGCATCTAAAGACTAGATGCCAGCTAAGACCGTCTTGAAGTGGAATAGACAGTTCATTTAACAGATCGCTAATCGAAATATGTACATAGTAAATGCTAATCAGTTTAACATCATGAAGAAAGTCATGCATTTTTTCCGTAAAGCCTAATACTCACCAGCGCTAAACCTTAGCTAGCTAAAACTGATTCATAATTCTAGTGTGACCGGTTTTATGGTGTTCACCGAAAATCCATACGAAACGGCCAAACGGCCATACTGTCAGCTGTGTTCGTTTTCAATTCAAATTAAACGCGGTCAAACGAACAAATTACTAAAATTACTTAAATTATGATTTCCAAAGCCGCGGGGCCAGCTTCCGATGCCGCCGACGAGGACGAGCTGCTCCTGGCCCTGCAGCTCCTGCTACTACCACTGCTGGAGCGCTGCTTCAGATCCAGCTGCGGAGTGTTGACCCGAGGCATCTTTGTGTGTCTGGTCTCTTCCGTCTGCTGCTCC
>VNJZ01004217.1:0-269695 GCA_008042795.1 Drosophila asahinai | reverse complement strand
TTTTTTTAACCTATGTTATTTTGCACGGCCGATTTTTGCTTTTGACATTAAACGAAAATAAGGACATGAAAGGTCCTTTATAAGATTATATATAATATAATCTTAATATTGAAATACAAAAAAAAAAAAAATGGAATTAAAAAGTTAATTACTAAGTATTTTACGTTGTCAAATTGTTGTTTTATTTATACTTCACGCTTAAATGTATTCAAAGTGTGCAAAGTGTCGACATATATAGTATTTACGCTAAGCACAATTTGACAAACATTTTAAGCTTCACAGCCCACTGTATTTTGTATGGGAATTTGGCAAAACTTTAAAGATTTATTGTGGCTAAACTAAGAGCGTCCCCAACATAATTTTGATACCCAAATGCATGTGGAAGTACCCCCTATCTATGGTTTTTTTTTTTTTTTTTTTTGGAAGGGGCTCCGTTAATAGAGAATTACCGAAAGTTTTGGTTACTAGCTGAGCTTATTGAAGTTTTAAAAAAAATATAAAAAAAATTCCAAAGGTGCCTGGTTCATTTTTATAATATATTTTATTTTATAAATTAAATGTAAATATCCCTTGTGTCTCTGTTTGGGAGTTCTAGTGTCAAACTTATTAGTAAGATCGATAAATAAGTTATTTAATAATTAGCTATTGTTCAACTTTGTCCTACAAGTTTGTTTAGACTTTTAAGGGATCGAACTCAGTACCCGGACTAAGTTACCTAATATTCTAAATATTTCCTGAGCTCGCCTTATTTTTATAAATACTAAAATAATAATTTGAATAATTTAAAAAATTTGTTTCTCAGATTTAAACAAAGAAATTTTTGCAAAAATGTTATCACAGAAAATTAAAATTATATATTTCATATTATTAATTATTCTTGATTGTAATTAATATATTATTGTCCTCAGTTTTTAGTGAATAAATCTGTGCTTAAATTTTATCACAGACAATAAGCATGATCTTTTTTTGATAATATTTAAAATATATATTTTTTAAAGAAGTTAATCTTACGAAAACACCTAAAGGAAGTAAGTACACTTTTTTGGGTTCAGTTTCCTTCCCTAAATAGGAAATTTAAAATACCTTTTAACACATCTAAATAATATTTAAAGGTTCCTTAATTTCTCACTCTGTGCGTGCAGCAGAAGCAGCCGCAGATTGCTGATAGCTGCGAATGTTTACCGTCATTACCTGTGTCTCAGTACCTACCTGTCCCACCTCTTGGAACCACCCCGTACCGCTCACTGATATGGTGATACGGAATTTCTCATGCAATTTGCGGTTGTCGTACTTATTAGCTCTAGATAGTCGACCACTATGCGAGAGAGAGTCTTATCAATGGGTTGCTCCGGCTGGTCAGTCCAGGTAGTGTTACCTTGCCTCCACAGGCCATGTGCCCGGGCCTGTCCCCGTCACTCTCTGTCTCCGTTGCGATAGCGATCGCCGGTTGTTTACTCCGCTAATGATCTCCGCTCCCGATGGGAACCCGGCGCATGCTTATGAACTAACTAATCCAGCCATATATTTCAGCTTTAAACGCTTATCTCATTGGTCATTTAAATACATGTTTGTTCCCACAAATCGTTCGTGATGATGTAGTTGTTGATCCAGAAGGCTTATCTCGGGATTCCTAGAGATAATCCCCTTTCTAAATAGTACAAGACATGGCCTGGTCAGCCTCTAGTGATCTCAGCGGGGCTGCTGATCATCATTTATTGATTGTTTAGTGATCATCGCGCCCCAATAAAAGCCATCTTAGGTGATCTTTTGCCGTTTTCGGTAGCCCTTAGCCTCTGGGCATGATCTCAGCCGGATTCCAGGCCGATCTTAGCCTGAACGGCCTTTAGCACCCACACACGAAATGCCGCAACCGAATCACAATTATTCGCAGGCCAAAAAATATAAAGTCAGCTTTGACTAATGCGCTGCATTCGACGGATCGATCGTTTTGGCGATCAGTTAGCACCGTATCCATGTGATGTGGGCGCAGCAGCCAAAAAAGAAAAAAAAATGATAGAAAAATTAGTTACCCAAGTCGCACTCTTGTTTTTGTTTCGGCTTTGTTTTGCTTTCGGCTGTTTACGCTAACCGCTGTGGCCAACTGTTCCAATAGAAAGCCAGTTACTGCTCCGCTCCGCTCCGGTTTTGGGTTCGAGGCCAAGCCTGGAGGAAGACGTTCGCTGCTGATCTGCGGCCTGTCGATCGATCGAACGACGATCGACGATCGATCGGCGGATCGTCAGCGGCTAAATATAGATTTCGACCATATTTAATGGCAAATATTGGCAATGAGTGTGCGACGCCGAACCTGCCCCAATCGCATCCCAAGTGGTACGGCCGCCCCGTCTGTCTGTACACAGAAAATAAATTAATATCAGTAGCAATATATCAATATCTCAAAGATCTTCTTAAAGAAATGTTAAAGAAAGAGCAGCTTTTTATCTTAAAAAAATACCATGATCTTTTTAGAGACTTGAAGAAGGCTTGGCTGTACAATTCTTCTTCAGCTTAAGTATTGATCGTTATTTTCATCAATTTGACCCCAGAACTAGTTGGGAATTGGAGTGGCAACACAAACAGAAATATTCTTTAAATAAAATATAAACATTTTTAAATATTAAAAGCTGAAAATAAAAGCAAACTAAGAGCTCAGCTAGATTAAATGTAATTAAAACCGATAATTATCCTTTAAGATCTTTTCGGACTCTACAACTAGTTGGGAATTATAGTGACAACACAATTGAAAATTCACCAAATATAAATAATGCATATTTTTCAATCTGTAAATAATAAATACTAAAAAATAAGCAGACTATGAACTCAGCTAGATTAAAATCAATAAATATCCCTGCAGATCCTTTATTTTTTCCCGGTGTACCCTATAACTTTAGGCCGTGTATCTTTTGGCTGTATCTGCAGCCACGGCGGCTGCACGTGTTGTGGCAGACAGCAGATCGGCCAACAGGCCAACATGTCACCCCACGCGACATGCCACATGCTACATGCTACATGGCTACATGCTACATGCCACATTTTTCCATTTCATTCCATCACCATCTCCATCTCGCGGCGGCGCGGCTTCCCTCATTTTTGCGCCAGCATTCCCAGCCTCTCTCTCTCTCTCTGTGGGCTCCCTTAATAAGTTTTAATCTATTTGTCAATATTTTCTTGTTTAGTTTCCAAACACTCGGCCTCGCGGATGCCGTATCTGCATCTGTATCTGCTTGTATCTGTATTTGTATCTGCATCTGTATCTGTATCTGTGCTCGGCAATGTATCTATATTTGCTGTTTCGAGTTGTTCTTGTTGTTTTCTTCTTTTTTTTTGGCCAGCCAATTCCACTCTCCATCGCCTCTGCTCCACCTCTTCCTGGTCGTGCCATGTCGCTCTGCATCGCATTCAGACAATGCCCGCGTATTCATAAACAAGGCATCCATCCGTCCGTCCGTCCGTCTGTCCGTCCGTCCTCCTGCTGTCCCTCATCCAGTTCGCCTCCTTCCGCGGCCGCCTCAAGATTTCAGCAAGTTGGTGCCACTTCTTCCTCGCGGCTCGGTTGCCATGGGCTGCACACGCAAATGTTTCCTCCATGGGCTCCGCCATACCCAGTGATCCCGAAAGGGGATCCGTTCTTGTCTAAGCTTAGCGTGGGATAGAAAAGAGTGTTTATAAAATGGGTTAAGAGAGTTCTTTAAAAGGGTTTCGATTGTTGGATAACGAGGTATATCGAAAATATCGATAAATATTAGTTATCAAATTAATTTTACAGAAAAAGTCATTACGAAAAAGAGTTAAAAGAGGTATTTACTTGGGTTTCGATCGTTTAACACTTGATATTGGAATATATATCGAAAATATTGATAAAGAACAATTATCGAACTAATTTTTAAAACATTTTTCCCATTTTTACTAAAGTTTCCTTGCAAGTTGTAGAATTAGGAATACAACCATATATTTAGAGCGATGTTAAGCGCCAATTTTGATATGAAAATCGATTATTTCAGCTATCTTCTATCTTTCCTGTTATCGGTGGCTTTTCTGTGAGAATTTTAAAATAAAATTTAATAGTTTCTCCTCTAAACATTTTAAAGAAAGACTTAAAGACTCAGACAATGAATTTAAAGTATTATTGGGCCTCAAAGCTAAACTTAAATACTATTGGTTAAAAGGTTAGCGATATCAATAACTACAAAATTCAATATTTTCGATATTTCCGATATTATTTCTTTTATTTTCCCTTGCAATTTCATAAAATATGAGTAAGTACCGGGTACTCCATAGTCGTGACTCTCCCCCCAAGCCCTATTTCTCGTTCCTTATTATTATTTCTCTCTTTTTTCGGGTTGGTGCGTTATGTTTGCCTACGGCTGCTGATATCGTTGGCGGTCTGCGTCGGCGTCGCTGTCCTGGACGACTGTCGTCATCGCATTGTCTCTCCTTCGGTTGGCTGTTTGTTTGCCAGTTGCTGCCTGTTGTTTGTTGGCTGCTTTGTTTGCTCGCTGGATAGCCAGTTTGCCAGCTAGCTTGCTAGCTTGCTAGTTTGCCTAGCAAGTAAGTAGTTTCTTATGCTTTTTGGGGTTCTGTGGCGGAAAGTGAGAGCTACCGAACGGATATCGGTGCATATATTGAAGAACTTCGCATATCTGGATCTGGTCTAACCACTCCGCCACTGACCTTGGTCAATGCGATCTGCCTTGTCGCTGGCAGATAGATAGATACAGTATATGCCAGATAGACTGCTAAATATTGGCTGCATATCGCATTTCGATTGCTGTGTCGCCAGAGCAATTGTGCAGATTGATTAAAGGGACACTTGTTGTTCGCTGATTGGAACCATTGTCGCCAATGGCAGCCATGGCAGCTGCAGCTGACCCACATGCATTTCAATTGACAAGTGCCACTCTCGAAAATGCACTTGGATTTTTTAGAGATCTGAATTACCTTTTATTTTAGATATTTTATGATTTTTACAGCAAGAATTGCTAGGTTTTATTACTTTTCTAATCTTTTTTTGTACCAAAAGTACTTTTAAAATATATTTTTGATATAAAAATAATATCGTCTGCAAGTTTTTATTACTTTTCTACTATTACTTAAACAAAAAGTACTTGTAAAATATAGTTTTGATATGAAAAGACCCTTTTCTGCTTGTTTTAATTACTTTTCCACTCTTAATTGCACAAAAAGTATTTTTAAGAACTATTTTTTATATAAAATAACACTCTTCTAATAGTTTTTCGTACTTTTCTATTATTAATAATGCAAAAATTACTTTAAAAATATATATTTGATATATAAAGACCAATTCCTATGTAATTTTCTCACTGTGCCAAGCTATATCAATATAGCAATTGATTTATGGAGTGAATCAATTGAGTGGCCACAGAAATGCGATCGAATTCGCCTTGGCGACAAAATCACCTTCAGCCCCAATTGAGCCTGGAGCCCATTGCGACCATCGCCCATCGTCAACATCATTAAGACCGATCATCGTCAGAGATTCCGGATTCTGGGTCTTGGTCTGGCAACCTAACTGAGGCTGGGGCTGAGGCTGAGACTGAGGCGTGCTTATCATTCAATTTAGAGCCTCGGCTCGGGTTTATCGGCAGAGCAAGACACACACAGAGGCCAGAACGAGGCCGAGGCGATAAAGACGAGAGCTCACGCTCCCGCTGCCGCTGCCGAGAGGAGAAGATTGTGGAGAGAAGACCCAAATCTCTGACGAGATTCCCCCTTTATCCGCTACCCAAAACAGCTATCAACCGCTTTAATATCACACAATTCATTTCAATTTCAATTTCACGCTGCTATTTAACCTTAACACAAATTCAATAAATTACCGAATCGAAGCAGAAGAAATATATATTCAAATACGAGAGGGCGAAATTGATAAACCCATGAGATCGCTCCGGCGATCGACAGCCTCGTTAACCGGCTAGTGTTATTGATACTGATATTTCATGCCTCAAATATTTCCCCTCTTCACATTTGTTAATGAGAGCCCCTTACGGAAAAATGGTAAACAAAGCCATCGGAAACCTAAACAAAGAGCTGAGTAGAGCGACTCAAAAGATACTCTATTAAATAATATAAAACTCAATTAATAACATTAATATTAACAAGTCAAAATACTCTATTAAAAAATAAAATACACATTTATCCTGATTAAAATTAAGATATAATAATAAAGGGTAGAACAAAAGGCTTCAAATATATATTTTTATTACCTTAGAAACTCTGTATCTTAGCATTATTTTTTTCTAAAAAAGGTTTGAATATCCCTAGCAAAGATCTTGACAAATTTTATAAATCTCCCATTAATATGCTAAGCACTTTAAACGCTTTTCTTTATTGCTTAACCGATCGATATATAACTTACTTCCCCTGAAACCAGTGTGTCAGGGCTTTCATCTATACGGTTTTATTTACAATATTTTTCCCCAGAACCCAGCCTGAGCCATTCTACACCTTGGAGTGCCATTTAATTCTGCTAAATTGTGAACAATACCATTTTCGATAAACAATTTATGCAGTCGAAGTGGGAAAAAAAGAGGAGCTAAATAAATAACAGCTTCGGAGGAGACAAAACGCTCATTTTGTATGCATTTAAAGCTTTTGTAATGAGCGTATATATTTTGATTTTTGTTTGTTTTTTTTCGCTTTTTTGTCGTTGATGTATTTTTTTCACGCTTCTCTCGTTTGATTGCCAGCGATTTTGGGAATGCATTTCAACCTTAAAGCCGGAGTCGGACTTCAGGTTGCTTTGCTGTGTCTCCGATATGTGTGTGTACACACCCGTATCTTGTATCTGACAATCTGAACTGGGCACAATTTCATTTGCAATTCAACTTCCGTCAACTGGCCGAGGAATTTCGAGGCTTTGAGCCAGTTCAGCACACATAAAAAGCCAACGCGCCGAAATGTATCTGAGCGGACAGATGGAATACACGCCGAAAATAACTAAGATCTTTAGATAAGCAATTTTCCTTGATATTTATAGGTTTAATATGAGGAAAATCCATTTATTTGAGGACTTTATTTAACTAAGAATTTGATCTTTTAAAAAAATAAATATATTGCTATAAAAGAAGGGGATTTTTAATAGGTTACTTGGTTTCTTGAATTTCCAATAGCTTTAAATAACCCAAATCCGTAGAAAACTATTTTTTTAATCTTTTAAATATCTAATTCAAAGATTTTATTTGAGCCGAATTTACAAATTTTAATTTAACAACATTTTTCAAAGAAATTAACGTGTCTTTGGCTTGTTTTCCTCAATTTCCCTTAACATTTGTAATATTTCAATCTTTTCTCTTCCTAAAAAACCCTCAATTTGTTGTGAAAAATGATTTTTTTTAAGTGTAGCGAACACAAAACCGAAATGAAATGGTTATGTAAATGCAGAAATTGAAATGAAAATGTAATTAATGAGCATAAAATGCGGAAAATTGTGGAAAAATACGTGAAACGAGTTTTTCATTTTGTTTCTTTTATTTTTTCACTCAACATCTACTTCTACTTCATCGCCATCGCCACATAGCCATCATCATCACCATCACCACATCAGCAGCTCCAACTCTTTCCGCATAAAATGCGTGGCGGGAATAAGAAAAAAAATAAAAGAAAGAAGAGGTATCCGGGGGATCCCCCGGCACTGGTACGGGTACGGACATTGTCAAACAAACTTCAGTCCAATGTTTGGACAGGGCAGTGCGGATTGCTCTCTGCACGGGTTTTAATTAAAAACGTAGGAATGTATATCTTGCAGATACATTCACTTTTAGACAGTCTCGCGCAATGTCTTTTTTTTCGGTTTTTTTTATTTTTCATCTTTTTATTATTCCATTTTGGCTGCAGAGATGTCTGGGGTCGTTTGTGGTTAAATATTGGGTGGATTTTGCAGCTAACTTGGCTTGGAGATTGATAGATAAAAGCTGAGACTGGCAGGATCAATTTATATAAATATTTCTTGCCTTTTCAAATTTATTTATAATTTCTTTAACAATATAAGTAACCAATTGGCATGCCAAGCTGATTCTCCCTTGGATAGCCACACCCACAGTCCGTTCGCAACCCTGATCTCATTTTTGAACTCATTAATCTGTCTTGTTATTGAATCTCTAATCCGTGGAACGCCTCCTCCTTTGGAGCCCACTTTTTCCCACCGCCAAGTCATAACTCTTTCCTCTCTCTCTCTGCCCACAGCGAACGTGCAAATCGAGTCCAGCGGATCCGTCGGCGGCGACGGCGGCGGGTTCAGTGTCCCAGGCACCTGTCGCCCAGGCAAGCAAATGGTGGACGTTAATTAAATGTCAACAGATGCAGCAGCAGGGGCAGAAGAGATCCCAATGAATTGGACTCCGAGAATCCATACGAAATTGTGCAAAACGACGCTGGACGCTTGGACTGTCGAATAAATCATAAGAGACTTGGCGACTTGGAAGACCCCAAGACAGGAGAAACAATAAGGAGCTGAGGGAGAGAGAAAAATAACCAAGAAAAATGGTTAATGCGGTGATGGATGCCATAGCGGTAAGTCAAGAGGGGTTACTGGGGGAGCTTGCTTAATTTAATTTGCAATATTATACAAAATAATCGGTGATTCCTCTCCGCTGTTTTATGATTTTTAAATTGAAATTGCCGACTGACTGACTTCCTCCTCCTGCCCTCCTGCTCGCTCGTTTACAGCCAATTGAAGTTTTGTTTGTACTTCAAACAAGACACTCTGCGGTTGAGTCGAGGCGAGTCGCGTCGAGTCTCATTTTATTTTATTTTTTATGCTTTTTTCCCCGTTGTTTTTTTTTTTGTGTGCTTTTTTAGCTGGCTTTGCCCACATTTTCAATTTGAATTTGTTTGCCGTGGCAATTGCTCAATTGGCTGGCTTGTCTATGTCTTTGTCTCGCATGTGTTTGCCGTTTGGCCTGGGAGTGTGGCATATTACATGCTAATCCATGTGTTTAAGTTGATTTCTCGTCTGGGCTTGTCCCCGGGTTGAGCGGTTCAACGGGGCGTATGCGCGATGCGGATTAAATTCAAGGGTTGCTCAGGGATATAGATATCCTTGGGTTTCTATTTGATGAATAAGAGGAACAGCACGGACCGAGTTAATCGAATTAGAGTTTTGATTAGGAAAACAAATAGACAGGAGACCTGAAAAATAAATTAAAAGTTACAAGGTACATTTTGCTTAAGAAGCGACCTTTTCCCCATGATTATTAACTTAAAAAGATATAATATTTATAGATTTTGTAGGCCATACAAATATATTTTCTAATTAAAGGCACATCACAATATTTTGTATATTATTTCGCTTATTTTAAGCACTTGGGGTACCCAAATTCATGAAATCGGAGCATCGAAATATGGTTTATAATTCAAAAAGAAAATTCCTTTATTTTTTTCCCATCCTATGTTTGTGAAGCGCACTGTATCTCGGTGCCAGCATATTATCCCCGACAATTTTGTGCATATTTCCTCTGCAACTTGGCCTCACATCAGCAATTCATTCCCCGATTTTTTCCACTTCACTTTTTCGGCCAGCATTTGCATACAACTCGCCAATTTCTGCGGGCTTGCAGGCCATAAACAAAAAGGCAACACACAGCCAGGCAACAACAAAATAAATAAGGAAAAAATAAATAAATAAAAATAACAAAAACCGAAACTGAAACTGAAAAACCATAGAAATATTTATAAATACCAAAACGGCGAAAAAAGATAGCAAGAAACAGAAGTGGAGATCAAATTAGCACAGAGCGTGGGAGCCGGTTTGCTTGCTGGCTGTTTTTTTTTTTTATTTGGCACTTGGGACATGGTTAAGTTAACCATGTTGCACATGGACCACCTCTTCAACTCCAACTCCTCCTCCTCCTATTGCAGTGGGCGCAAGGCAGGAGGTGGCCCGAAAACGAGTTGCATTAGCCGAGACAGTGGCGCGTAATTATTGGAGATCGACGGAGCCAAGGCCTCCGTCGCAGACCGCCGGAAGTGGGTACCAGTTGGGCAGGTATTCCAGCACCCAACTGCGCCTCCGGTTCCTACTCCAAGACCCAAGCCCCCAGCTCCAAGTCCAAGCCCCGACCCAGCCCTCTCACAGTGTTTGTGTAACGGACATTCCTCTCGAGGAGTCGAAGTGTCACCGATTCGGAAACAGTTAAAAAAAAATTTATTCAAATGAAATATGATCAAGAAATTAAAGATTTTTATATTTTAATATATTAAAAATATTACAAAAAGGTGTATCTTTAAGGAAAATATATAGAAATGCTATTTTGGTATTATTTACACTTAAAGCAGCGCTGCCCAGGCAGAGCACCCGAGTGGTCCCTTGAGGCCTTTGGCTTTTCACGCCGGCCGCTCGGTTTCCCCGGGTGTAAACATGATTTGGCAAAAAAAAAATGGGTTTGTAAGATTGATTCCCATGACCGATGACGTGTCGCCGCCACTTGAGACATCCGTTCATTAACCCAGAAATCTTGACAGACTCGTGTATGCAACTTTTGCTGGCCAAGTTAATTACTAATCAATACAAACGGCTCTAACGATGAGTGTTGGCTGTTTTTATGATTTTTTCTTAAAGTGCATACAAAAACTTGAACTCGAAAATTATAGGCAATTAAGAAAACATGCAATGTTATTTAAACAAGAAACTGAAAGTATTAAGAAGAAAAAATATTATGTCATGTAATTGGTATTAAAGTTAGTCAAAGTGCTTTATATATACTATACTATTTTCATAGATTTTCTTAAAGATATATAATTTAGAATTTATAATAATAAATTTTGATTGTTAGTCTAATTAAATAACATAAACACAATAAGTTATCACCATTCTTTATAATACAAATAAATTCTTTAAACATTTATTTTACATTATTTACTTATTTACTTGGAGGCTTGTCTTCTTAATAATTTGAATATTTTTTATCATTAATAAGTTAAACAAGAATTCAAGCATTATTTAATAAGAAACCCTTAAGAGAGGCTATTAAATATATTTATTCGTATTGAGACTTTAGTTGTAGCCAAAATTAGCAAAATTCCTTGACTTAGGGGGCCCAAATTCCTAAAATTGGAGCCTGTAGATGCTCTTTTTTGCAAATAAAGCAAGTATAACTGCAGAAATGAGCGATAGTAATGTTTTTAGCTCAATAAAAATTATCTAATGGATTTTTCTTTATTAAAAATACTGCAACAGAAGTTAATTTAGCTCCTGAGCCTTTAAATACCTTTTTTTTCTAATTTTAATAGTGTCGTCCCTTGCGACTTAATACCATTCGGTATTATTTAGTATTATTTATTATTATGCATGTTTCAATATTATTTAGTATATTCAGCATAATTTACTGTTAGCTTTAGGGTATTTTTTCAACAACAAGCAAACGGTCACACTAAACCAAGCGACGCCGCCAAAATTACAATGTTTTCTGATTTGCGTATTTGTTCCTCCTCGATTGCAGCTGCTTAGCTCGCTGGCCAGCGACCTGGACATAATGCTGAACGATCTCCGGTCGGCGCCGAGTCATGCGGGAACAACAACAACCACAGCGACGGCGGCGGCGGTAATGGCAGCGAATCCACAACCACCGCTTCATCATCATCATCATCAGCATCTCCACCAGCAGCAGCAGCCACTGCCACTGCAGGCGAGGCCCCATCAATGGCAGGGCATGGCCCACCACAACAACATCAGTAACAATAATAACAACATTATTAATAATAATAACAACAGTACCAATAGTAATAATAACCATAATTCACACCCCTTTGGCCTGATCGACATCAAGCTAAAGTCCGTTCGATCGGCGGCCACCACGGTGACCTCGCAGGCGGCGTCCATGTCCACCGCCACATCCACATCGAATCAGCTGCAGCTGCAGCGTCGCCGCATTGCACCCAAGCCACTGCCACGCCCGCCCAGACGCAGCCGCCCCCAGGAGAGGCGGAAAGAGGAGCAGGCGGACGAGGACGGGGACACGGATGCCAGCGATTTGGCCAACAGGACATCGCCATTAAGTGCCAGTGCGGCGGCCACAAGGATCGCCGGTCTGTCGCCGGAAGTGAAGAAGGTGCAGCGGCTGCCGCTGTGGAATGCGCGCAACGGAAGCGGAAGCGGGAATGGAAACGGAAGTGGCTCCCACTTGCACTCACCGGTAGCCGTGCAGCGTCGCCTGCCGGTTCAGGGCCTTCAGCGATTCCATCATCAGCGGTTTCAACACGGGTAAGTCTTGCTACTCTTTTCTTTAAACTATTTTAAAAGATTTCCCAGGAATCTATATAAGCTTTTTAATCTGGAACATCCTGGGGTTATTAACCCACCAAAATTCTCGAAAATTATACAGCAATAAATGTTATTGCCATTAAATATTCTCCCGAAAGTAGGAAGCATCTCCTATTAGCTTAGTATTTTTGCAAATTTAAAGGGAAATCTCACAGCCAGGTCGAAACTCTCCTCCATAGTGAGCACCTCTTCTCGTCTCTATTTTCTTTGTTTTTTGGGTCAAAACAATATTTAAAGTGGCAACCGTGCCTTTGGCGCTGTTGTTCTGGCCATAAGGAAGTGCAGCTGTAGCTGTAGCTGGAGTTGTGTTCCCGGAACCCCCAACTGACCAAACGGATCCAGAAGGTTTCCTCCAATGGCAAATGCTTGGCAATGGGCTGTGAAGGGTTCACGCTCCGCTGAGCGCTTCGCGGGAATGGCTTGGGCATGCTTCGGTGGCACAGAGAGAAAAAAGAGGCCCCGTAATGGGTTAAGCCAGGTCAGTTTTTGTTGACCGACAGCTGAATCATCATCAGCATGAGCAGCAGCAGCGGCAGCAGGCAGAGTCAGGGCCAACTGGGCGGGATCACAGACGCGCGAGGTCACCGTCAGCGGATGAGCTTGCCAAAAATAAGACAATGCAAATGCAAAAAAAGGTTGAAATTAATCGTGGTTAAGTCGGTTGGGGGGTTTGAGTTTTGGGAAAAGGCTTTTAATTATATTTATTTGCAGGGAAAATATATTTTGTAGGTAAAATTAGCTAAATTAGTCTACTTGGGGTGCCCAAATTTAAGAAATTCGAGCATGTACACAGTTATTTTTCGGAAATAAAACTAAAGATACAAATTAGTACCTCAGAAAAGACTATTAAATAATTTTGTTGGTATATAAAAAATTTTTTAATGAAAAATACCACCACATAAGCTAATTTAATAATAAAATTGAAAAGAAACTCCAGAAAACCTTTAATATTAATTATATTAACTTAGAATACATAACTTCCAAAGCCTTTCTCAACTAAATAAAGACATCTTACCCTATATTAGTTTCATTTACCTTAGAAAACTCTTCTTTTCTTATTCTCAACCTTGTTAAAACCCTCTGACAAGGATCCCTAGACAGATTCAACAGCTTTATACACCCTGCAAATTTCAACCTTAACCTTTTCATTAGAAGCCAGCCACTCTTTAGCAGCTGCCTGCCGCTGACAGATGGGCACAAAGCCAACTAACCAGCTTGGCCAGCTCAGACTCCATCTCCCAGCCAGCCTCCCCTTTTGGCCAAAAATGCGTAACACGAAAAAGTTTCTCATATATACATAGAGATATTTGGGTAATCCATGTAAGCGCAATATGTTTAGCATATAAATTATGAGGCCCAAACTAGCATAGTGGAACCCCACATCTTAGTAGGCGTCACAACAATTCCGCTCAAGGAAAATGGCCAAAAAAATATAAGAAACAAGACGGGAGACCCAAAAACGATGCCAAGACAAATGTTCGGGGGTCTGCAAATGAAGTGTTATATTTTATGTGGCAATCCGCAATGTCGGCGATGACAAAAACCAAAGACAAATACCAGGCTCCATAAACTTGGGTAAATATGAATATGTCCCTTTTATATTTTTTTGGGGGAGAGAGAGGGTTGAGGACCAGCCAGTAGCTTCCTTCATCCCTTCCTGCGGCTGGTACAAAGGGTTGTGACTTTTGTGTGTGTTTAGCTATTTATTAAATTTGTTTGCCAACACACTCGGCATTTGGGGAGGGGTTCTCAGCCTGGGTTTTGGGTTAGGGTTTGGTCTGGGCTTGGACAGGGTTTGGTGGTTACAAGAACCCACACACGAACATGAGCTGCGTAACTAATTTGCTTAAAGTGCACGATGCCTCATCAACATCAGTTACAATGATGGCAAAGGGCCACAGACAAAAAAAAACAGTGTCACATGACACATAATTAAGAATTTAAAAGGAATTTGGTTTTATACAAGTTTATAAAATTTATTTAACATATTTTTAAAGCAATTTCGATGTGAAATTAAACCAGAGACTCTTTTTAGAAGCTTATTTATCGTTAAGAACATATTTCTTACTTGATTCCTTTGTCTTTAAAAACAATTAGAGTCGGGATAATTTTTATATCATGATTTCTTTATATTTTCAAAAGTTGTCCCATTTTTAAATTAAGTCTATTAGTTTTTAGTTATCACTAAAGATCAGATCCTCTTAATTCTATATATTCCTTACCAAAATTTCACATTTTCTTTAGTATTACCCAGTTTTCCATCGATTTCCAACCACTGTTCTCTCGCTAAAACCGCAGAAACTTTCTGTCCTGCGCTCCCCAAGTGTTTTGTGGTCTTTTTGTGTCCCCATCCTTGCCCTCGCTGACTCTGAAAATTGATGATGTCTAGGACCGAGGCCATTCTCTCCTCATCCAAGACATCCAAGCCATCCAAGCTTCATGGCCATTCGCCATCATCATCATGATGGGCTCGATGATTGTCAAAAGGTTTCTGTGCAATTTGAGCGTTTTAAGTTTGTCAACGCTGTCAACGCTGCGTATGCGTGTTGGCCAAGGAGCTGGAAGGAAGGAAGGAAGGAACGAACAGTCTCAAGTGCGACAGGTGTTTGCTTTATTAACTAACACCCACTCAAACCCCTGAAAAAGGACTACCCGCCACAAAGGAAAACCTTCTAATGCGGCTGACATGTAAACAGATTAACATAATTAATTTATTTGTCTCCTCCACGCTGTGTTGTCAGCGTCTAATCCACATAATTCTGTGCTCTTTAAAGGGGTTATTAGGACTAACGAGGGATAAGCTTATTTAATATTTATAGGTTAGGATTTTATTAGGGAAAAGTAAAAAGAAAAAGGTTAAAAATATATTATTATAAGGTGAAAAGATGTTAAATACTTTGGATCTGAAAGAATATGCTAGTTCTCTTACTTAAAATAAGTTTAATTCCTCAAAGTAAGGGAACTTGTGCTTAAGAAAATTATTTAAAATTTTAAACAAACCGTTCATAAAGGTTCTAAGTAAATTTGAATTTCTTAAACCTCAATCCTAGGGCACTCCATATTTCCCTAAAAACTTCTCACACATTTCTAGCCGCAGTTTACTAAACTAATTTGAGGTTTATATCAAAGCGGGCCAATTAACTTAATTAGAGCTGCTCAAATTGATCAAAGTCTAAGAGGAAACCAAGAGGGGGAGCTCTGCAAAAAGTATCTCCTCTCATGAATGCGCCCTCATTAATGTTTGTTTTGTCATCTTCGGAGCAGGCCCAGCGAATCGATCGATGACTGATCACTTTTTCCATTTGATCCCACCTCGCTCTCCCTCGATCATGAGCTGCTCTCGAGCGATTTCTTTGTGCGGATATCAATCATATTTAGCATACAACTGTCTCTCTGTCTGTCGGACTGTCTGTCAGTTGACTGAATGAACCGTACAGATACTCGTTCGTACGAGTGAATGAGTGACTGCAAAATGGGTGAGTGCTGTGGCCAAAAGCAGTGAAGCCGTGATTTCGAGGTTCCCGCATTTCACAAGTCGCCTTTCAATGCCAGCGAGTTGGACAAGGGCCAAAGATAGGGATGTATAAAGATATTGATGTGATACCTACAAAATATATTGAGAATAAATCAGAGGAATAAATATCTATTTTATTGATATATATATATATCGAATGTAAAAATTTGTAGTTTGAAATTTGTAGTTTCCAATTTATAATTCGATTTCATATAGAGATGAAGTATCACTTATAATATCGCCACAAAACATATCGTTTGTATGTTCATATCGTTTAATTATTAGTTATTATCGAACATTTATCATTTAATTTATAAATTAAATCTCGAGTTCATATAGAGCTGTAAAATATCACAGACATATTGTTTTAATGTTCACATCGATTGTTTATCAGTAAATATCGAATATATTAGTGTCTCTACAATTTAATCTGTTTTATCGATATAGTTGTCGTTCAAACTCGCTTTGCCATAGTTATCGATAAATAAAGTATAGAAATATATCGTTTATAATGGTAAAAATACCCATAAAATCGATCAGATACTGATAAAAATACATTCTTCGATAAATAAAAGAAATATCGAAGTATTTTCTTGAAAATAGCATAATTTCTATCGATTTTCCTCTAGAATAAACCCATAAGATCTCTACTTCCTAGTGCCTTCCCTAGACCTAGACTTGGTCAATTGAAATCTCCGCTTTGGGCAATTATGCCAACGTCCGTCCAGCCTGTCCCGAGTTCTCCCGCTCACTTATTCATCGCACATTTGCCACAGACGCGCTCCAAATTTCCCCAGACAATACCGATGACCAGAGACATAAAAACATTGCCCCTGCCCCCAGCCCCAATCCAAGTAAGGAAATAAGGAAAGGCCACTCTCTAAACAAAAGTGTAAAACATTAAGAAGAACAGAGTAAGAAATATGCAAATTGAAAGGACCCAAAAAGAGGAGGCTAGCGAGAGCGAGAGCGTGAGGAAAACAACTTTTCCAGTGACGTAAATTGCATATTAAATTTTACATTTTTCATATTTATGCAGCCGCCAAGGCAGTCGTAAAGTGAAAGTGACTGGCCGCGCGGGGGCTGGGTGTTCTTGTTGAGTACAGTGGGGACAATGGGGCCAACCCCCAACCCCTCTCGGAAAAACAACAACACCAGAAGGAGGCAACATTTCAATTTGGCAAAATATTCATTATGCTCAAGTGTAAGCGACGGAGACTAAACGGAAGCGGAAACGTGCCAAGGCAGGAAAGGTGACCCCCATAGACGCCACCCACTTTCGCCCACTTTTCTACCCTAACCTTAGTTGCACTTAACAAAAATGAAAGCTTATGAATTATTTTTTTATATATTTTGTGTATTTTTTCAGTTTTAAACCCTGAATTTGGAACTTCCCCAATATTATTTTACTATTTTAACACAGAGTTGGGCACCAAATTTTAAGCTGGGAGCCGGACAATAAAATCTAATCAAAGCCAGATAGAATTTGCGAGCAAATCCCAGCAAAATCCTATTGCATCGGCATGTGAGATTGGTTTTTTAACCTTTAGAGACTGTTTCTTATCCCACACGATGTGTAGATTTTGCTTTTGTACCTCTGAGCGAAAATTATTGGAAATAATTTTGATTTTGATCCTACCAGAGTTCATTTTGATCTTGATACGATCCCATAGGCATGTAAGTTTTGTTTTTCCAAGGTTTGAAGAGCGTTGCTTGACCCAAACGATGTATAAGTTTTGTTTTTGTACTTTTAAGAAAAATTTGCAAATATAACCCTGATTTTGATCAGAGATCCTTTTGATCCCAATACAATAACCTCGGCATGTACATTTTGATTTTTTAGGCCTTAATAAGCATTTCTTGCCCCAAACGATGTATAGGATTTGTTTTTGTACCTTTTTTCTTCAAAAACTCAGCCAGAATGAGCTCTGATCTTGATGTTGAAACATATCTCTTAAATCTTAATTGTTCTCAGTTGCTAAAATAATTATTTTTATATTATTTATCAAGTACTTTTATAAGATTTCTCCCTGTGTATTCGCCACTCATTTGGCCATTGTCAGGCGGCAACGACAGCGTCTTCGGCAGTCTTCTTCATTGTCGCCGCTGCCACGTCGTGCAGTTGCGGAAAGTTTTATAAAGTTATGAAAAGTCATTCAAGTGCAGGGCCACCTTCCCTGGTTTTCCCCAGACGAGCCCAGCCCAGCGCAGGCCAGCGACTTGGTGACTTTCGAGCACTTTGTGCTCATTTTAACCGAAAATCCAAGGAGCAGAAGGGGACCAACTCCTCCGGCCAAACAATAAAGCCGTCAAAAACGTGCAACGTCTCACAAGGACACTCGGTGCTGGCTCGGATCTCCTTTTCGGTTCACCTGATCCTGTAGAGTTTGTGTCAACATTGTCATCTAAGCTGCAATGACAAGTTGCTCTAGGTGGGCTGGGAGAGCTGGTAGGATCTGGAAAGAGTCCACTTAAAATTGACGGGTATCCGGAGGCACTCCAAGCCAAGTTGCTACATTGTTGTAACATGGAAGAAAACAAGGTTTTTAAATGAAATTATAGTTTTTCCTTGGGTATTTTGGGATAATCTTTGATCACTTTTAATGTAGTTCTTTACGCTTTAGTAAAAATTAATTGAGAGAGAGGAGAGAGACTTTGATTCTTCGCTTAAAATAATGTTAATGATAACATTATGTTATATCCTCCAGACTCTCGATCCTGCTCTTCTACACCCTGTTATCCTACCTCTTTTTTTTTAAGTTTCCAGTTAAGTGGAAGCTTTTAGCATTAGGATCCCTTGCGGAACAGCTGCTCCTTGTTGCAACCTTTAAGCTCATTAACTGCAGCAAACTTGCCACGTTTGTTGCAAGCCCCACAACACCTGTCACACACTGGCTTTAATGTCACCTCCCTTGGAGCACACACACACCCCCAAAACAGGCACACACTCACAGTGTCTGGCCATTACAACGCCCCCATCGTTCTGAATGCGTTCATGCGTGGCTTTTCGGGGGGCCTGCAGTAAATAATTTTTGGCCAAAAGGTTGTTGAAACATTTAATAAAACCAATATAAATCATAACAAACACTTAGCCCTGACAACAACCACAAAAACAGGAGGCAGCCGGCAGGCGGCGACGGCAACAAAGCGGAACTAAAATTCCAAAACGTTGCCCATTTTTGGCCGCAAAAACTTCAGAACAGAAACGGAGTACAGAGGAGTCTCTGTCCCGGGGAAATGACAAACGGGGACGGCCGTATAGGGAGGAGCATATTCAGGGGGGGAATCCCTGCATTGCTACGCGTGAACGCACCTTTTGCGGCGACTGTGTGTGCTGCGTGCTCAGCCGCACTGTGGTTCATAGTTTTTGTGTCTTTAAATTGAAGATAGGGAGGGATTTTAGGTATTTTTGCAGAAACATATAGAATATATCTTAGGGATTTTAGAAACAGGTTACCAACTCTATATATTCAAGAACTTAGGAAAATAAGCTTAAAAAATTATATATCTTCAAGATCTTAAGGATAAATAGCTTCATAATTATATATCTTGAAGGAAATATAAAATTTATTTCTTTAAATCGAAGATATAGAGAGATTTCAACTATATTAACAGAAAACTAAGGAATATATTCTGAGGATTTAAGAAATAACAGCTTATAAATTATATATCTCAAAGAACTTAAGAAAAAAAAGCTTAAAACCTGCATATTTCATATTTAAGTACATTTAAGCCTTAAATTAATATATCTTAAAGAACTTTAGGATAACAAGCTTAAGAATTTATATTTAATTCCTTAAATTGAATATAAAGAGAGATTTCAACTATTCTTACAGAAAACTTAAGGGATAAACAAAATAAACAAATTGTATATCTTAAATAACTTCAAAGAAAATATCTTTAAAATTATATATCTTTAAGAACTTAAGGATGAATAGCTTACAAATTATATATCTTAATTAATATTAAAACCGGAATTATATTTACCAACTATTCCCTTTGATTTCTTTCTATTCTCGAAGCACTGTGCCCCTCATGCTTTGTCGCCTCTTACATAGTTCCATGTCCGTGTCCCTGGCCCTGGCCGTGTCCGTGTCCGCGTCCGTGTCGTCAGTAGCAGCCACATCAGTGGAGCAGCAGCAACACCAGCTTCCCCATGGCAACATCCATGGCAGGCAACCAAAAATGCGCAAAAAATTAATTGCTGTGCATAAATCAAAAGACTTTGCTACCGTGCAGAGTCGCCGACGCCACTTGCCACTTGGCCACCAATCTCTCTCACTCACCAAGTCCTGTTCTGGAGTCAACCCCTTAACACTTGCTACTCTGTATTTATTCACGAAAGATATTATATAGAGTTGTAGGAACTGCAATTTGAAGCTTCATTGTTTATGAGAACCAAGGCCATTGTGGCCCAGGGTCCAATGCACCACCCAATGCTGGGGGCTTCTCAGGAATTGCGAAAAAGAAATAAGAAAATTCGAAAAATGCGAAAGACAACAGCAGCTGTTTGCGTCGCCTTGATTACCGGAAGTTTAGCCATAAAATCGTGCAATGCAGCGACCGTGACAGAATCGTAAACAAGATATAGTCCGAGATATATACATACAGCTATATATCCACCCCCTCGATTTCGCACATCATCATTAAAAGACGTCCCTGATGGATGTGTTTTTTACGACTGCAACGCAGCACTTTCATTGATAAAGTCCATTTAATGTCTATTGGGTGTCCATAACTCACTCAATTAAGGTTCGAAAGTTCTGCTAATAGAAGTTGAGTTGGGGAAATTGCATTGCCTTAAAAAGGATTGAATTAAAGTGTAAATTATGTAAGTGTAAGTTATAAATAGAGCTCGATAAATGCTTAAGCATGTAGCTTTCTCGGTCTCTCTGCCACGCTTTGCCTGCAATGTGCAAGGAATGGGGAATGAGAGAGCAAAGAGAGCTGCACTCTTAGAGAGTTCCGCTTTTACTCTCAACCAAGGAGAGGCCTCTCTCTCTCTCACGCTTTGCCTGCCATGTACAAGCAATAGGGATCCAGAGAGAAAGCTAAAAAGAAACTCTCGTTTGCTATTCCTTGTACATTGCAGGCAAAGCGTGGCAGAGAGAGCTTCTCATTTTATTTTCTCCGAGCGAAGGCGCCCTTCTTACTCCAAAAATCTTAGAAAAAAAGTTGGAAAGGGTAAAATGAAGAAACAGGCTTGAGTATATAGCTCTTTCTCTTGAGTACTCCAGTACCATGATTTATTATTTTCTTGAATTCTTGAGTCTCCTTCAAAAATAATCTAAAATCTCAGTGGCCACGAATTTTTAAACAACTTTTAAACCAAAAAGCAGGCCCTGCCTTCAATGTCAGGCCCAGTCAGCCTCTACCCTGTCTAGTTTCTCATCCGGATTCATTCCTTGGCTACATCTGAAGCTAGTCAGACCTAACTGGACTAATTTTCGATTCCGTTTACAAACCAAAAATGGCCGAAGCTCCCAAAAAATACCTGTTCAGAATCGTTGTCCTGGGCGATCCCGGCGTGGGCAAGACCTCTCTCGTTCGTCGCTTCGTCAAGGACCGCTTCTCTCTTCAGTACGTGCCCACCGCTGGCATTGACTTCAATGTGAGCCAGTTGGAGGTATCCGGCTACCCTGTGCGTCTCCAGATCTGGGACGCCTCCGGTGAGGAGCGTTTCCGGCCCTTGCTGCCCCAGTATTATAGCATGGCCCATGGCTTTCTCCTCGTCTACGACACCACGTCGGCAGCCAGCTTCGGCAATGTGGAGCGCTGGCTGAAGGAGATTGAAGGCAGCTGTCCCAAGGGAGGCAACGTCCTGGTGGTGGGCAACAAGTGCGATGACCTGGACAAGCGCCGGGTGAACCAGGAGCAGGCGGCCCGCTATGCCGAGCAATGTGGCATTTCTTTCCTGGAGGCCTCTGCCAAGAGTGGCACGAATGTGCAGAATCTCTTCGGGACCTTGGCGGTGAACATCTATAACCGCCTGGTCTTGGAAATTCCACCGCCGCCAAAACCAAAATCGAAGAAATCAAAGAAGATTAAGCAGCGTCTGGAGGCGGGCAAGGATGAGGGCAAGGACGAGGGCGATAGCGTTGCCGATGGCGCTACGGATAGCGTTACCGATGGCGCTACAGAGAGCGTTGGCGATGCTGTTGCCGTTGGCGATGCTGTTGCCGTTGGCGATGCAGTTGGCGACGCCGTTGGCGATGGCGATGTCCAGCCGGAGGATCCAGACACCAGAATGGTGTTGCAAGACATCAAGGCTGTGGAGGAGAATCTCCCCGGCTGTTCCTTTTGTTAATTCCTTGAAATTTCTTTAAATTCTGTTAAGATTTGTATTATTATCGGTTCTTGGGAATTATATGCCTGCTGAAAAGGCTATTAATTATGATTTTTTCTTAGGGAAAGCATAGGGAAAGGTGCTCCCCTTGTCCTAAATTTTTTTCTGGTTTCAAGCTTCTTTTTCTCTTACTTTCCTTTGCTTTAACGATCACCTGCACTTTCACACATCGTAAATAACTCCGGGAAACTCAAGAGGAACACCCAAAAAAGTTAAGCGAAAAGCCATCAGTCGCCGCCCCATCGATTTGACGCTACCATAAACTGTATACTATAACTTTTTATGCGGATCATAATTCCCGACACTCTCTGGCCAAGGCCGTTTACAGTTGGCTTCCTCTGATTGCCGTTTCGTTGTTTGCGGTTTCTTGGTTTCCCCGCTAAATGCAAGAGCAAACAGTGTCTCGGCCTCTCTCGGTGCGCATATCGCGCATACGTCATGGGTGCCGGCCATAAAAAGTAACCAACCATGCATGGCCGAACGTCAAAGTAAGAAGCAGAGCAGGCCCCATCGTAAATAATGCCCAGGCGATTTATCAGCCCAGAGACAGTTGCAGTTGCAGTTGCAGTCGGGGTTTGGTTTCAGTTTCAGTTGCATTCCCACAAAAACCCGAAAAAAACCCACTAACCTCTGGACTTTACAAATTAAGTTTGGTGCATAGGTTTTTGGGTAAAAAAAAACTTAGGAAAAACTGTTTTAAGTGAGTTACAAGAGTCTCTGTTAAAGGTTTGGGTTTTATTTTAGCGGGAATTCGTATACAAGGCTACATATCTTTTGAAACCTTCCAGGCATACCAGCTTCTTCATTATTTGAAAACAGCCTCTAATAATTAAAATACCTTAAAAATACCAAATTTTCTTCCGAATAAAACCACCTTATTTACGGTAGATTTTTCTAGAATTTCACAAACCTTCAAAGATTTTTGGTGACACCACAAAGAGCTGGGCGGACCCCAAACTGGTCTGGCCCGGAGCCAGAGTTTGGTTTTTTAGTAAAGCAGTCAGAGTTAGAGTCGGAGTCTGAGTCTGGGCTGAAAAACCCAGCCCACGGGCTGTCTGTTGGCTTAGCCCCGTTAAGCCTCACACTAATTACACTTGCGCTTTTTACAAATCCACACACAAACTCACTCATACCCTCCACTCCCCATATGACCACAGCATTTTTCTTAGTCTGGCCACCAAAAAACTCCGACATATTTTCATTTTCATGGCCAAAAAGTGTCAGTCGCAGGGGGGAGTGTGGGCCGAATGTTAACTGAGAGTTAGGACCGCTTCCAACTAGAGTACAAAATATGCAAATGAAAGCCGCTGTTACCCCATAAGCTCTATCTCCTTTTTATTTATCCTAGCGGGTCCCGCAAATCTTGATTTAATTTCCGGCTTTTAAGCTTGAATGGAAAATTCAAGGCTGGCAAATAGTTGTGGTTAGGAAAAAAGGGAAAAGAACGAAGGAGGAGGCAGGGGAGCAGCTCATTAGGGTTCACAAAAGGGTCACGTATTCGATTGGTTGCCAGGATTGCTTTTGCTTGGGGAATGCTGACCTTTTGGTGGAAAAATTCCAGAAACTTAAGCCAAGAATTTCTCTGATAGTAAAGTAAAGAAATAACTTGATACTAAAACTTGAAAAAAAATAAAAAAGGCTTTACTTTAAATGCTATAATATTTATTATATATTTATTCCATAAACTATTGAAGGAAATTAACGTATAATTATTTCTATACTTATACCTACATATCCTTAGTCTCCAAGAACTTTCTTTAGGCCTTAGGATGTGGCGTGTCTCTAGCAAATATCCTTAACCCCTCCTCGGGCTTATCTGCACTCGAAAATAACACAGAAACTCGTGTTGTTGGACACTTTAAGCACGCTTTGCACCTCGAACTCGGCCCCGGGACCCATCTATCCCCAGCTTTATGACTCTGCCCCATGAATGGACACATTCTGGGCCAAAAGGATGGACCCTTTTGCCGCTGGCCACCTTTGCCGGCCACTCTATTATTTATTTACAAACACAGAAAAGTTGGCAGAACCGAAAATGTGCGGTCCTTTGCCGCTCGGCCGCCTCCATTGTGTGTGACAAATGAATTTGGGTCAAAAGTTGTGCAAATTATAAAAAAAAAAAATAGTATAGAAAGAAAAACAAGGAAGATGCTCCAAGGAGCGGATGTCAAAGTTCCTTCAAAGATTCGTCTCGCCTTTGACATTCAACTGGTCGGTCCTTCAAGTGCCGGGCCCAATTGCAGTTTTATTTCCATTCACGTAGTGCCACACACTCACCCCTCCCGGGAAGGCCAAAGGCGTTACAAAAGATTTACGCCATCTCGAAACCTCAACGCCATCGCCATCTCCGCATCCTCGTATCCACATCCGCTCTCGCATCCGTTTCTCCGTGCCTCCTCGTGGGCAATACCATTATTTTTTCAGTTTGCTGGTTTGAGTAATGGATTAGATTTTTACTCACTTGTTTCGGGCGTTTTCCTTGGCGTTTCCCCTTAAAACCCAGCCATTGGATGATAGTGTGTGTTCGTTTTTTACAGCCCCCAAAAAAGGGATATCACGGCATTGATGGGGAGGAAAGCCTGGCCCAAAAAGGGGAAACTTTAAAGAAGTTAGCACTCGAACTAGGAAATCTTGATGGAGTTTTTAAAGTTAGTAAAACTGATTCGTGACATTATATAAGGGAGGGAAAAGGTTTCCTGCTCTTGATTTGTTGATTTGATTTGATTTGTTTATTTTTTGTTTAGCTACATACCAAATTTTAATCAATTAGGACAAATATTAAGGCCACAAGGATGATTTAGTTACTTTCCAAAGTACTACCTGTAAGCTTCCCCCGAAAGAAGGCAACATTTTTTGCAAGCTAAGTTTAGAGGATTTTCTATGGTCTAGTTTTTTTTATTTTAATATATCTTATCTCCTCTTAGAGATATTTAAATGGTTTAAAAATTATAATACAAACCCTTTTCAGCAACTTCCTATTTCTCCCCTCAGTAAGCCTTGATTTTTCAAGCAATTTGGTAAATAATAAAGCTTAAAAAATATAAAAATCCAACAGAGAGCCTTGATTGTGAGTACAGCTTTCCAATTCTTGCTCTCAGTTCCTTTCCCTAATATTACCTTCGCGTTTTATATAGATTCATTGAATATAATCCCCAAAGATATCCCAAAGACGATGTTAGTTTCACTCGTGGCACGAACGGCGGCGGTCACCATGACCGTTTACATCACCAATCGTGCTGGAGTCTGGGGTCAGATGGACGACTCGGAGCGCCTGTACCGCCAGGTCACAGACGGTCTCCAACCTCTGGGCGTCCTGGTGCGTGGCTTCCTGCCCTTTCCGGAGCCCGAGAGTGAGATAAGCATGGGCCAGCTGGCCCGGGAGGTCTACAATCAAGGCGTCAAGGATGGCTTTAACATACTCCAGAATCTGCCGGACTACTCCGGCCAGCTGGCCACTGCTGCCAAGGTGGCCTGCCTCGACTTGGCCGAGAAGGCCAAGGAACTGAGTCGCAACATAGACACTGAGACATTGCTGAAGAAGATGGTAGCTCCTCCTAAGGAGGATAAGCTCGCCTCCCAGGGTTCCACCATTGTTATTGTGAGTCCGGGGACACCATTGGAGGAGCTTGAGGGAGATACTAGATCCACTGAACTCGCCCTCCAGCAAGGGATCATTACGGGCATGTAACACATCAACACACAAAGACTTTAATGGAGCAAGAGCAGCCTGCAACCTTATTTACATCCTTGTACTTGTGCTCCCGCTCCTAAATTTAATTTTTAAATCTTTAAGTAAAGAATGCAAATGTCAAGAGTTTGGCTTTGAAGAAATATTGTCAATTTTAGAAGTAAACTCTTTCTTTTCTCTGGGATTCTGTACGTGGCCTGAGGGGGTTGATACCCTTACTTGTAGTTTAAAGGGAATATTGTTTTTCTAAGAGATTCTACGCTTCCAGTGCCGCCAGCAGAAAAATGGCTTGCATATTGCAAATGAAATGTATGAACGTAATGCATCTTGTTATTAAAAGGTCTTTGTAGATACTATTTGATTGATTCTATAATTTTCTTTATATTTTAGTAGGGGAAAAACTATCATTTTAATTTTAAAAAAAGCTTAATTTTACCTTATTTTCAAGCTATTTCCTTAGCTTAAATCGCCTCCTCCAGTCAGGGTATTGGCACCTTCTATACTCCCATTTCTCCTAGTTGTTTTCCTTTCCTGTTTCTGTTCCTGTTCCTGTTCCTGCTCCTAAGCCAGACACTCGGTAAACAGTGGCAACAGTCAACAGTCTATTAAAATGCCAGTCGAGCCGCATTTGCCAACCAAAGTCAAGCCGTGCGAAAAAGGATGTACCAACCCCACAAGAAGACTCCTCCGAAAAACCCATGACCAAGCCGAGAGAGAACCAATCTAACTGGGCACAGGGCACCCAACCCTTATCCCAAACCCATTCCCATTCCCCCGTTCATCCTGTTGTTCTGCGTGTTGCTTAACATGCGTTTTAATGTGACCCTTGCGGGGTCATAAAAGTGGGGCTTTCTTACCTATGGAAGAGCCCCCAGTTCCGGGCCATCTCTCTATCTATGTCCTCTTCCCTTTTTTTTTTTGGGATTTTTTGTGTTGTTTTTCTCGGTTTCGGCCTGGGCTTCGATTGATTTTGATCCGCTTTTATTGTCGAATGATAAACATCGCGGCAGGAGAAGAGGAGAAGGAGATTCAGTGGGTCATAAAAATGGGAGAGAGAGAGAGACTTCAGGTGATAAAGGGAAAGGGCTTCAGGTGGAGTGTTTTTGCCTTAAATTAACTTTATGAAGAACTCAGAGCAATGGGCAATTGAGATAGAGAGGAGGAATAGGAGGTTTTTCATTAAAATTAGTTTGCATTTTACTTAGCATAAATTATAATAGCTCGAAATGAACTTAAGTTTGCTTCAGAACTGGCTTACAAATTGAATTTTCACCCTTAACCCTTAAACCTTCTAGCTGGAAGCTTATGCCGATCATCATCTATAACCTCTTGTATTTTGTATATATCTCTAAAATAATAATCATCTTGTTTTACCTAAAAACTCGCTATTAAAAGAATTTATTCCCCATTTATTTTCAAAAATCAATACCTTATTCCATCCCAAATCCTTCAACATTTCCGCCTTTGTCTAGTTCCGGATTTCCTCTCATGCAAATCCATTATTTGAAGTGTATCCATTGCCTGGGAACACTTTTCACTTTTGTTGTCCAAAACATAATCCGCGTTGTATCTATTTACATATTTATCTGCATTTTGCGGGATTCAGGCAGGATATTTGCTAAAAAGGATGGCTGCGCGATGGCAACTACGTGCCGCGTCTTTTGGCTGACTCTTTAACCGCTTATGCCTTAGATTTATAGTCACGGATTTTATTTATGTCACTTTTCTCCTCCTTGGCGCTGGCACCATTTTTCTTTGCGGTTTAGCATACAGAGTGTCTCGGTCTCGGGTCTCGGGTCCTTGGGTCTTGGGTCCTCTGCCACATTCCATTTCCTTGGCGGGTTCTTTCTAAACGCTGCATAAAATCAATTTCCTTGAGTTCAAGTCCTTGATGATGAGGTAAAAGTGTTGCAAGTTTATGCCGGCTCTAAAGTGAGCTCGGAATTGTAAGGATTGTACACTGAAAATGACGGAAAAATACATAAGGGTAGGGTCGTAAATAAATCTAAATGAAATATTTAATATATATTCAAAATGTATAAGAGCTAAAAACAAGCTATGAAATTATGTAAAGAAATTATTGAAGTATATTTTATTTTGTATTTTTTTAATTAAAACAAATTAAAATGTTTAAAACCACGACCATGAAATACCCCACACTTGTCTCCCATTAAAGCATTGCCTACTTTTGTGGGGTAACTTTTTATATTATATAAACAAATGAATAAATAATTAAAACAAGTAAAATCGCTCAAAGCCACTACTATTAAATACCCGACGTTTATCTCCCAAAAAGTATAGCCTAATTTTGTGCGAAAAACTATTTATTATATAAGATATAAAACCTTTTCCCTCAGTGCCTTTGAGAAGTGGCGATGTGAGTCAGACCTTGTCGCTGTTGTCGGCACAGCTGGCGCTCACAGGCTCCCAAGGAGTTGGGGCTTTGAGGTTGCTCAGGTCCTCAGTCCTCAGTCCTCCTCCCGAGTCCTGGAGTCCTGACACGGGTGCAGGGGTGGCACATTTGGCGCCCAGCCGAGCGCTGTCTTGCATATTTAAGTTGGCCACGGATGATTCCTGAAGCGAGGGTTGCCTCCATCTCCATCCTCTTCCGGTTGCTCCGTTGTTTCCGTTTACTTGTTTTTCTCCCATGTTACCTGTCCCAGAGAGGAGTCCCAACTACAAGCCGCTTCATTAGCAGTCGTCCTCTGGCTGAGAGCAGCTCCTGCTCTTGCCATATTTAAGCACATTCGACACTACATTCATTTCCGTTCACTTTCAATTCCGTTTATTAATGAAGCGACTCGAAGCTGGGATACAGATCCGGCTCCGGTTCGTCCTGCTCCGGCTTCGGCTCTGGAATATTTTGTGCTAATTTCCGTTTAATTGTTTAATATGTTGTTTGCATTTTCTATTAGCCAAAGTTTCCGGCGCTCATTGTTCTGGCAATTATTATCATCCGGCTTGCCGGCACTTGCCAAGAGTGACCCGAGTGCAGACTCGAAAAGGGGTTCTAATCGAGTTAATAGCGCAAATTAACTGAGAGCCCTCAAAGGATGGGCTTTAACAGGGGAGTTTTCATGAGAAAATGCTAAGGGAAGTTATCAAGGTGGTACTTGTTATTATGGGAATAAATTTATTTAATAAAGGATGGTTAAAGTCATATAGTTAAATCATTTAATCTAGTTAAAACCGATTAGAAACCATCTGACAACACTGTTTCACCAGAGAGAAGCCTTCTTCAATCAAAAATATTAAATTGAAAGTTTTTCCCCTTCTAATAAATCAATAATTTCAATTTAAATCAAAGAATTAGCAAGTTTTCCAAGTTTTCGAATGTAAACAGAATTTCCAAACAACTCTTTGCTCCCGTGGGAGCTCACTCCCCTCGTTGGCAGCTGCTTAACCAACTCAAGTGGCATTGGGTATTTGCCGCAACGGTCTTAGACCTCATTTACATAGACTCCCCGACTAATTTAAATCATTTTAATGGGCCCAGTCGAAGGCAGCTTAGCTAATTCCGCGCACAACGCCTAAGCCTGGCCAAATCCCAGTGCCATAAATGTGGCGCTGGCTTAGTGCAGCGCGGAAAATGTGGACTGCGGAAGGGAAAACCGCCAAGGAGCACCCAACCCAGCTGCCTCTCGGAAGGTCTTCTTCTTGGCCAACAAAAAACAGACAATGGAAGCCGCAAAAACTCTGGCTATGGAATCTCCTCCACTTTCAATTGTTCGCTTTCGCTGCTCTTGTTGCTGGGGCTCGCCTCCCGCCAGTTATTTTTCCCCAGTTTCCTCGGTCTTACTCTCGGTCTTGTTCTTGTTCTTGGCAGTCGTAATAGAATAAAGTTTGCGCCCTGGGAATTTCAACTGTTGTTTTTCAGCCGCCTGCCCACCTGCCTCCGCCCTCCGCAGAGGACACAGCACAGCACATAGATCTTCGAGTCCTGGGGAGCGTCTTTAGCTTGTTGCGAGCGTGTAATCCACTCAGCGATGGTTCCCTTTCTGCTTCTTGTTTTAAGTGTGTGTGGAATGCACTGGGAGAAACTTTAATGATCATTCAAGCTGGGAATCAAGTTGTTTTATGGTATTTTTTACCTGTAAAATGTGACCTGAGAAGAAGCCTTTATTAAATGTTAAAAACTTAATAATTTATTTCAAAAACAAGAAAAATCTCTTCTGAAATTGTTATCTAATAAATACCTAGCCATTTTCCTTCTCCAGACACTTTCTAAATCTTTATTCTTACTAAATTCAAGGCAACTTAGCAAGCAGATTTTTCTAATATTAAAGATATTAATTAATTTACAAATGTCTTCAACTTAAAACCTCTATTTTTCCCTATCTCATTTTTCCTTATGCCCAAATGTTTAAACTTAATACATTTATGAACTATTTATTCATTACTTATTCCAAAGAGCAGTCCAAAGCCAGTTTTCCCTGCAATACAGTTTAAAATTTAACACTAAGCCCCGTGCTTAGGGGAGTCCTGCTTACCTACTTACGATGCCGCCTGCCGTCTGCCGTCTGTGTCCTGTCTCCCGAATCATGTCTCCTGTCGCCTGCTTATTGCTTTTATTTATTTACTAGACATAACTCCCAAACATCTCCCGAAATCCGCACCGCCTCCCCATACCGCCTGAAGTCGTGTTTTTGATTTGTTGCGGCCCGACGGCGTTTTAGCAGTCGCAGGTGTTGCGGCCCTGTGTTTCCCCTCGTTTTCTTCGTTTTCCCTTCTCTTCTGTGTGTGTGTGTGAGTGTGGTGTTTATGACAAAAAGTTGAATTTTATGCCAGCAGCCGGAAAGTATGCAAAAATATATTTATAGTCCGTGCATACATTTTGTTGGAATACACTGACAGAGAGGGTAGCTTGAATTTTGAGTTCCTAACTCGAGAAATATAATACAGTCTCATCATTTTAAAGATCTTAACATTTTTAAACCTTCTCTAAGATGATTTTTTAGCTTACAGATAAAAAACATATTTCTAATTATTTTGTACAATGTAATAACACTCCATCATTAAAGTCTATTAAAGGTACCGCATTCGGTGAGGTATAGCTTGAGTAAGGAACGTTCTGTGTTGTCTGTAGTCTTTTTTCATAATTTCACGGTTTTTTTAAGGGTTTTGTGTCCCTTTTTTAAATTCTAAATACAATTAAGCATTATTAAGATCGATTTTAGTTCTTGTTTTAATGTTTATATTTTATTTGAGGTCGAATCTATATTATATCTCTTATAATTCTTCAAGTAGAGTATCTGTATCTTTGTTGTTTTGAATATTAGCTCCTTGTTTATATTTTTTTTTACGTTTTCTTGGTGTCTCCGGTGCAAGTATCTGTATCAGTATCTGCATCTGTAGCGGGGCATAAAAAACACGGCCTGAAAGTAGGCAACACAACGTTTTTATACGCCCATAATGTTTTTTATATTTATGTACGAAGGGAAAGAGGGAAATCGACGAATCGGGGGTGAATTGTCAATCAATATGGCGACCAACCAACCGACCGACCGGTCATTGATGTGATTTTGATTTGCTTGGAAGGGGGACGGAACTGAACTGGCTCGGCGGCGACAGTTTTCCCGCCACTGGCCATAAAACTAATCAAGTTTAAATGCGTTTTGGCCAGGCATCGAGCATTGAGAGCATCGGCAGCTAAGCTGCTTTAATGGAGCATGCTTGAGGCATGCCGGAGGCATGATGATGATTATGGGGGGCAGCTTCGAGCCACCGAAACACACAAACTAATTAAGTAATTACTTTTCGCTCATTAAACGCCGGCCAAAAAGGCGGAAAAAGTCATGGGAGAGGCGAGGCTAAACTATTCAGCTTCGATTTGACTTGATGCCGCCGCCTTGCCCTGTCCATCAGCCTCACACTTGATTGGACTGGACCAGAAGAGAAACCCCTCTCCGTCTGCTACTTGGCTCCTTCTTGCCACGACTTTTGCCCATTTTATGTGGATCGATTGAATCGACGACGCTTAAATATTAATGAATGAAGGCAGGGCAAGGCAAGGCGGCAGCCAAAGGAAAACTAAAAGGGAAGCCAGGGAACGAAGATGGAAAAGTTCTACACAGTTTCCCGGCGGTGACTCATGCTTTTCGGGGTTTGTAGACTAAATGGGTTTAGTTTCAAGTATGCACCTGAAGGATTTATATATAAATTCTCTAGAAGAAATGTATATAAATATTTGACGTTTTTTCATTTGTTTTTAAAGCTAATCTCTCTGAATAATTTTTGTTTATGCTCTCTGCTAGTTCTAACTATATTTTATAGCCACAAATATGGCAAAATAAATGCAAAAATTCCCTTAAAAATATACCAAATCTTCTCAGAGGTTAAAACAAGTTAAAGACCATAATTCCCTGGCCCGATAACACTCCTAGGTTAATCCAAAGGACTTTCTGTAGGGCCTTCCTTCAAAAAACACCCCTCTGAAGCTCAAAAAGCACAGCAAAAGGCGTGGAAAAAAAGAGTGTAGTTGGGGAGAAATATCAGACACCATAATTAACTTGCTCATAACGCGGCAACAAAGGACGACAGCTCATCGCGCGGCTCGAAGGGTGGCAAGGACGCATGACGCGGAGCTAGCAGACGCCAGATGCTGCCCCGCCAAAAAAAAAGCTCGAAAAAAGGCAAAGGAGGCAGGCATCGTTGCGTGCCACTAACATTGGATAATTTTTTTTCGCCGGCTCTTTTTTTTTTTTTTTTTTTTTTTTTTTTTTTTTTTTTGCATTTTTCCGAAGGCAGACTTTTGCCATTTTCCGTTGTTGTTGCGGCGACGAGGCGGCTGCTGGAAAAGCCGTGCAGCGAAGTGCTTTAAAAAGATAAAAGCCATTTATCACGCATGCACACTCACACGCGGATTTTCTCGAAGGAAAAACAGGTGCAGGAATATGTGAAATATGTGTATTTTTGGAGGGATTCTAGGTAGAGGAGAGAGTAGAAGCTTCGATCCCCATTGAACTGTGTGTAATCCTCTCAAGAAAGGATGCTCACATATGGTTTGGATTTAATTAAAAGAAAAGAGATACTTCGGGATGCTCCTAAGAGTCATATATCTATCTATATAGCACAGACCTGCCTTAGATGGATAGATGATCTCCTAAACCGGAACTTAAGGATTTAAGTACCGAAAGTTCTCAATAGCAGACTTATAACTAAATTAATAAATTTTTTATTCAAATTTAAGGGTGTTCTTACTCTTATAGTTTTATATTAATTAAATCTTCCATTTGTGAAGTGTAAATTTAATCAAACATGTAATAAAAGATTACCTAACTCCTTCCCAGATAAACCCTGATGCCAAAGTCGTTTTTACCCATTAAATTAATGATCTAATATATATTTCCCCTCCCCATTTCAAGCACACTGCAAACCCAAAGAACTCCAGGAGTTATTAAGCCAAAACATTGCCATATTGGCCAGAAAATAGAGTAGCTTTTTGCACACAACACACACACCTTGTGGCATACTCAGGCTGCTGAAACAGGGATGCGCCCATCCTAAGCCCCTCGCCATTTCTTGACTAACGGTCACATCGTGCATATAATTTCCGGCCTAAAAGCATGCAACAGTTTCGCCGCTTTCCTCGATTTCGGGGCCACTTTTCAGTTTGGTTTTTCAATGCACGTAGCAAAAGTTAGCCAAAGTCATAAAGCTGTTTTTTTTTCTGCTCTTTGCTCTTCTCTTTTTTGGCTGCCAATTCAATTTGTTACCATTTTTTCGTCCGTTTTGCGGTTACTTTTGGGGCGTGAACCCGATGCATCGTAAATAAACAAAAAAAAAGGCAACAAGAAGATGTAGAAGTCCAACTTACATAACTTTAGCTGGGAGTTAAAGAAACCATTTGTAAACATGGTTTTTTATGGTGATATTTGAGATGTTTTTAGCAAGTTGTTTACTTAAGTTTTAACAAAAAGCTAGGTACGATTTCATAAGAGTTTGTTAGGAGTTTTGGGAAGAGAAAAAACTAAGAAAGATAGGTATTATTTTAGGTTTTTATATTGTGAGCCCAAGATCTTTGTTTATTTAAAAAAAAAAAAATAAGAAATAACTCCAAAGACTGTTTCCTGCCTCTAATATTTTCAGCATTGTTTGTGGAAGTCAAGATATCATCTTAAAAGATATTAAATTTAATAAAACAATGCAAATTTATGCATTTTCTTGTATTTCCTTACAATTTTCATGGGAAAAATATGATTTAGCTATCAGTTTTATAATTAAGTGAATAACAAAACAGATTTTTTTATTTTTAAACTAACTTATATATCATAAAACCAAAGAACAAAAATGTAGCAATATTTGCAGCTTTTTTTCGTTTGATATTTTCTGTTTAATGCCAAAATAGAGTTTGTTGCAAAATTTTGGAATGAAGATTCAAATAGAACAATGGACCCACTAAATTTCGACAAAGACGACCACGAGATGGCGTTCGACGTCGGCGTTCGTTTTTATTGCATTCGCGTGTCTGTCATGCATGCTTCACTACCGCCCCGCCCACCGCCCACTTGGACCCCCATTCACAACCCCCCTTAACCCTGTTACACCCCCACAGACAGCGGAAAACAACACGCAACTGAGCTGAAAATTGCTACTTTGTCTGACGCTGTCTGAGAGCGGCAGCAATGTGGAGTACTGGGTTAATATGTCTATCACTTTTATATGGCTAGTTGACGCTACTAATATCTATTGCCGATGCACCCCAGGCATTTCCATAAACGTTTTCCGATCAAAATTGGCCCAAAAGGGAAAAGTCAATCAAGGCTTTGAGGAAAATTGACAGGCCAACAAAAAGTAGACCAAGGAAAACCATATTTTGCACTTAAATAAGTAGAACATGATTTTACATTTAATTTAATTTATTTTAATATTCAATTTATTCTTTATTTTGAGTAAGAATTTCTATCAGTGCAATATGAAATGATCCTGCTGCTTGCTCTCTCTCCCTTTCCATTCTACTCTCTCTCTCTGTTAACCGTTCTTATTTTGCTCTCTCTCTTAGTGGAAGGTGTGTGTGGTATATCTCACCCACTCCCACTCCCACTACCGCACCCACTTGCCGCCGCACTCAATGCCACAATTTCCATGGCATTGCGGTTGCACTTGTTACTCCAGCTCCTGCCCCCACCCCACCGGGGGTGCCGGCTCTCTTATTGGATTAGGCGCTTTCTCTTTCACACACTTCCGCATCTACCGCAAAAACTGGAAAAGGCCAATGGACAGAGGAAAAGCGGGAAAAACCAGACGCAGCAAAATACAAAAAAAAAAGAAAGAAAAATCCAAATGCCGCCGCGAGTCCAGAGAAAATCGCTCAAAGGCGAGCTAGAAAAGCCGGTCAAGCTGGCTGAAAGCTCTGAAATAGTTCCAGCTCAATTGGATTTCCATTAGACAGAAGCAGCAGCAAAACTGTCTAATTAATTTGCATGCGTTGTGTTGTTGGCGCTTATCGATTTAATTGCCGTCTCCTAATTGGAGTTGATTGAACCTGCTGCGCAGGAGTGAGCAGATCGACAAGATAGCCGGGGGAGAGTGGGAGAGAAAGTAATCTGAGACCACAAAGAGAGAGAGCCTTCCTTGTCCTTTGTACGCATACGCATACAGCTAGACTCTCCTCGCATCGCTTGCTCCTCTCTACGGGTGCTCTGTGCTCTGTGCTCTGCTTTTCTCGCTCTCTGGAAGCGAGCGCCAGCAGCAGCCTGGAAGCGCACAGTGGGTTGGATCCCATTCTCTATTATATTTAAAAGCCTGCAGAAATTGTTGCCTAGATTTTGGAGTAACAGACAGGGGAGAGTCTAGAATTTAAAAGACTGCAGACTTGTTCAATATGTGGAGTTGTTCTATTTTCATTTGTGATGTTCGTCGTATCTTTATATTTATATTTATATTTATATTTGTGGGTGCCCGCGAGGTGATCTGACACCACAGTGCGGCGGCCGAAGAGGAGGCTCCACTGCCACAGACGCCGTTGCCGTCGGCGCCGCTCGTCAGTCACAAGCAAACTTTCGATGCGAACGCGCGCCGCCGTCGCTTCTTCTCGGTTTTCCGTCGTCGTCGCGTCGCGTCGCCGTTTCTGTGGGGGCAGCACACACCAGCCAAGTGCCACTGCCACTGCCACTCGGAGTAACATACAAGCCCCTCTCGATCGCGATCCACCAAGGTGTGACCATTGCCCCTCAGCCTGCTCCCTACCTGACCCCCGCTCGCAAACAAATCCCAAGTGATTCACGATTCCCTCGAAATTCGCCAAAAAGCCCTGAGAAGAAAAACAAAAACACGCCGCCGATTCTTTTTGCGATGCTTCCAATGCACTGGGGAAAAAATTTAGGACCTGAGTTTTCAGACTTAAAATATTGAAATATTAAAGCTTTCGCTTTACACTTTATATTTTGTTGAGAAAATAGTGTTTAATTGATTGATTTTGCTAAAAACATTTCCTCTGTGTTCAAGAATTAAAGAAAAGAACAAGTTCTTATAATTTTTGTTTAATTCTAATATTAGTTTTCTATTTCCAAATATATTTCTCTCTGTGTGTCTGGTTTTACGCTCTTGTGATTGCGATTGCGATTGCGATTGCGATTGCGACCGTGTGCTGTAACCCGCCCGGCTAACGGTTAACGGTAAACTGATGACGATAATAACAATAAAAAGAAAACACTTTTATTTTTTTTTGACAAACGACACAGCGAAGCGTAGAAGAAACGCAGAAAAAAAAAAACAAAATCAAAAAAGAAACACAAACCAGCAAGAAACAAATGAGAAACAAATGAAATTGCAATTTATGTAATTGCCATTTTGCCATTGTATCTTTGTATCTTTGTATCTTCGGGGTCATTGGCATCTTTGGCCCCCAAAGAGGCGGCGGATTTAGAAAAGACAGTGACAGATCGGATCGGAATGCAGATATATGAGATACAAATTAAGGGTTATAAGGTGAAAAATTAGGGACTTGAGGGTTAAATCTAAAGGAATTAATCTCGAAATCAAAGATATAGTGATCACTCCTCTTAATATCATCACTTTTCTGGCTTCTTTTATCTTTGTAAACCCTCTGAGAAGAGATCCAATATCTCTGAGTCCCATTTATGCATATTTACTTCCTTGAGATTCAGAAAAACGCAAAGTATGAAAGTAAATATTTAAGGTAATCTCTAGATCTCTGATAATTTATATTCTGTAACCTTCACAGAGCCTTATCATCTCTGCTCTCAAAACGCCAATATCAATAACCTTTTTCTAGGCCATAAGGATTACCTTTTCTTTCAATAACTACTTCATTTCGAGTAATTTCTATATATCCTATTAAAATCAGTGATCTCTCACTGTCTGACTTCTGTTTTGCAAATTTTTCTCCCATTTATCTCAATCAAATAAACAATTTCCTTTCGAATTCTCCTCTCACAACAATTCCCATTCCCGATAATCATGGACTTAGTCACTTAGTTTACTTAATTTCACAAATCGCGCAGATGCACTCTGTCTATATTCATACTATATAGTATTTCACTGATGAATCAGGCTGAAAGGAGCGTGACAAATATCCATCCAGCGAACCGCGTCGCGCTTTAAAACAGTGTTTATCGTTTATCGTTACATCTTTTTTTGTTTCTGTTCAATTTTACAATATTTTAGTGCATATTTAGTGGATCGAGTGAATAGCCCCAAATGAAATTATAAAGATATACGCTTTGTGTATACACACTCGGCGGCATCGCGATCTTCAAGCGACCGGTCCCGAACCCGGACTCCCTCTGTGTGTGGGCGTCTCTGTGCTCAGTATCGGCGTCTATATATGGTGTATATGTCTTCTGATTAGTTTAATTAAAGCGTATTTCAATTGCCCAGTGCGCAGTTGTTGTTTAATGCCGCTGCCACAACCGCTGCTGTTGCTGTCTTTGTTGCAACACATTTCCTGCCGCACAAAGAAGGAGGAACCACTGCTACCGCCACAGCCACAGCGTCGGGATTAGGAGGGAAATCATGACAACGACCAGCCTGGGCCGCCAGATACTGGAAAAGTTCTTTCCGTTTCGGTAAGTGGCCGGGGTAGGATCTTCTGTTCCCTGAACTCAGTGCTGTCGAGGCTTTCGAGATAGATTTGGACTCTTTTTAGAAGAGAATTTAAAGGAAATCGAAGCATAACTTATTGAAATGAATTTTTGAAATATTAAGTAAATAAAGTTCTTAAAATAACAACCTTAATTCATATTAAAAAGAGGTTTTTCCTTATTATTTTGTGTTGGGTCTGTCCTGTTTCTGGTGGCATCACTATCCTCAACAGACAGACCCATGTCGGCTTTGTGGCGACCAGGAGCCCATCAACTGAAATACCAAAGTGCCAAAAATAAATATGGGTCAGACGGAGACGATGCGTCGGGAGCCTCTCAGAAGATCGACAATGATGCGGCGGCGGCCCCGGCCCCAGTCCACTCCACGTCGTATTTTAGCGACTTTTGCACAAGTTTCCCGGTTGCCTATTTTCGTGGCGGCCATAAAAACAAAGAAGAAGTCGCCTAAGGAAATTTAAAATTGATTCTGCGAATGCACTTACAAGACTAACTAAATTATTAAAACAAAATCAGAAATAACTTTTTTATATTCGTTAAAATGTTAAATGGGATTTATCTAGGAAGAAATTAGATGGCAGCTGCTGCTTGAAGTTGCGAACTTATATTTCTAATCATAGTTACACAAAATAAACTTTAGTTATATAGAAAGAAGATATTTTCAGGCTTCTAAAATATTTTGATTTATATATTATTATTATACGCCACAAAAATAATTGTTTGCTTTGTAATTCTCATGATAATTTCAAAGAAAAACTATAATTTCAAGCATACAAACACATTTTTTAAGATTCCCAGAGAACATACCCCCTGGAAGGGTATTTGGAGCACATTCCTTCCAGAGTTTGTGTCACTTTGTATGCGAAATGGCAGGAAGTGCTCCACGAGAGGTTGTCAGGCTCCACGAGAGCAACGATCGATCGATCGCCGGTTCTAGCTCCAATAATTGACCAAGATGAATGGGCAAAGAGTGTGCCTGTTGTGTGTTGGTCCCATCAAAAACCGGAATGCAGTTTTCCACGGCACACACTATCAATCACTGAACGATTTTCACTAAATCACCGATCGATTCCTGTCCAGAATGTAGAGCAAATTGGCATACATGAGGAGTTTGGGAAATTTCACCATTAAAATGTATATTAAAAATAATGTTTTGCCATTTAAAGTATTTAATTGAATCGAACTTGAGGCTAAATTAAGTTGGTTTGCATTCAAATTCTGGAAATAAATAAGACTTTCTACATAAATTTAAATTTTCAATTAGATTTAATAAAGTAAAGATTGTAAACCTTGGACATTTTTATTAAACGGTGTAAATCGTAAATGGTTGCAATTAAAGTCAATTAAATCAATAAATACTTCGTCCAAAATCTAATATGTATTGCCATTTGGTTTTTTGAAGGCTAATGAAAGCCTTTTTTGACTTAAAACCAATTAAACTAATGAATTTCCCTATTAACGCTTTTGGCAAGCCTATTTTCTGCTATTTTAATGGCTTTCCAGCCTAAAAGGGATCCTGAGGGATCATTAAAGTCGAAAGATAAAATCAAAATCAAAAGACATGACTTGATATGTCCCTGGTGATCTCACTTTCACTCTGTTTACTCAAGTTTGCAGCTGTTTTTGGGGTCCACAATAAATAAACACTTTGATGGGCAGAATGATCGCAGCTGCTGCTTGAAGTTTTTCCGACTTTTCCAGCTTCTCTATAGCCGTATCCTGCCTGGCTGACTGGCTGCTTGCCTGAAACCCTAATAAACATATTTTCTCATTTGCAAAAGCCTCATTACGACGGAGCAACTCATCACAGGCCAATTCCTAAGCATTTTTATCGCCATGGCTATAATTGTCTGCATAACAATAACACTTTTGACATTAACAACAAGCAGCGGAAAATAGCCAACATTAAGGCTGGCAACGATGTCATAATTTTCCACAATAAAAAGTGTTTTCTGTTGATTAAATGGCACAGAAGAGAGTGAAAATAAAGGGGGAAGGCCCCCGCAGCCTGCTAATTTGCCATATTTGGCGTAAAAAAAAATACGAAGGAAAAACTTTTGCTCACTTTTTCCATTTTCCCCCGACAAAAGTTTTCTTCTTTCTTTCTTTCTCCTCTTTTTTTTGGTGTGAAAAGCCAAAAATGGAATTGCCCATAATTTTATTGCTTTCGTTTTATATTGCGAGGGCGGAAAGGGTGCTGGTTCGGCTCCGAGGAGCTGTGGGGGATGCTTCAAAGGGGTTGTGGAAAGTATTGAGGTATTACTTTAAAGTGCTTGCCACGCATGTTTATTAGAAATGGTAGGGCATTAAATGAAGTGGCAGGGTTGAAATGCGGTCCTATTAGGGCATAAACATGCATAGAAAATGTCTTAGATGTGTTTGCTGATTAACCCCGGGAAATATAGGCTAAAGTTTGACAAGACAGTTAATTATAATGGGACCCTTTGAGTTACTTAATAGTTGATACTTTTCTTTTATTATTTCTTTTAACTTTTTTTTGCATTAACGCTGGAATTCACGACTTCAATCTTGGTGTTAGGCTGGACATCCATGTTAATCGATTTATAATCGATTTTTGCTTCCAATAACATCGAAAACTTTGCTATAACCTGGTGGTAAGCTTAAGAGCTGGAATATCATCAATGTTACTCGATTTTTGCTTGCAAAAACATCGAATACTTAGCTACAGCCTTGTGGTAATCTTTAGAGATGAAATTACTTCCATTTCTATCGATTTATAATCGATTTTTGCTTAAAAAAATATCGAAAACTTTGAATAAGCTAAAAAATGAGGAAAGGTATACTGATGAGGCAAGGGATGGCTTCCTTCCAAAACATTTTTATATCCAAGCGGGAAGCTTTTACTATTAATACGACCTTAATAGAGTTACCAGGCATTTTTTAATATTTTATTTTCAAATAAATATATTATTTTAACACAATTTATAACCTAATTATGTAGGAAAACCATGAAAAGATGTTTTAAATTATCTGCAGTTCTTACTATTAATCTTTTCGAGAATCGTTTAATATAATGGAATTCTGTGATGGAGCAATTTATGTAGATACACATTTACTCGTAAATACATCCATCATCTGCTCAATTGCCATCAGCCAAGAGTGACATCTGCGAATTCTGCCAAATGAAGAGAGAGAAAGTTGCCGCTTTTATTTATTTTTTGTTGCCATTTGCAATCCGTAAAATGCATTTGCCATATACGGCGGACACACACACATTACCCTACAATGTTGCATTTGTCCAGATGTCATACAACTTTGGCTTCAACTTCAACTTCATTGGCAACCCGGCATCGTCATCGTCATCGTCTCTTGATGATTTCCATGGGCATTTTCCACGTCACCGTTGAATGGCCGGCAAATGTTGAAACTGTTTGCAGTTGGCATTTGCAATTTGGCCATCTTGTCTACGATATTTGTTTATTTGCCCAGATATGTGGGCATCCACATCCATATATATATATAGTATTTCCCTCTTACCATATCTTTGTGTGTATTTCATTTCGTTTCCTCGTTGCCGTGGCAACTTTCGCTACTGAAATTTATTAATTTATCCTGGGGGAGCAATAGTTCGGTGCGTGGATGCGGATGTTGTTGTGTGTGTGTGTGTGTATGACCCCTGACCCTCCAAATCCCCTGGAATCCCCCAGACGGACCGCAGGACCTTTAGCTCCTTGTTTCGGCTTCTCTTTCAACTTGAAATGCTGTTAAGATACTTTTTGCTCTTGTTTTTGTTTGTGTTTTCCGTTTTCCCTGTCATCGAATGGGGCAGCACCGGCCAGGCCAGGGCATTATTTAATTACAGGACTCCAGTTGTCCTGCCACAAATTTTTTTCACTTTTCTCGCACTTCTGTGCAAGTTTAGGGGCGGAAAAGTCGTAAAAATACACTTGCAAGCTGCTGAAAATGGTAGTCAATGGCCTCTGGGAGCCTCAAAACAATTTTCCAGGAAAAAAAAGAATGAAATTCCCTACCAAGCAGCAAGTTTTTAATTATTTTAAGCCATTTTGTTGTTTATCTTCCGCCAAGGAAATTCAATTAATGTCAATTTTCTTACCTTCATCTTCTTCTCATTTCGTTACAGGTGAGTTTGCTGTCTTTATTTTGTTGTTTTTCGGAGTTTTGAGTGTTCCTCAGCGAAACGTATTAAGTGAGTAAGTAAATTTAGGAAATTACATGTAATTTTAAAAGCCAAGTGCCTTCTAAGGTATTATAATTAAAAGTAATTAGAAATAAGCAAGGTATCTAATTTATAACAAACCTTTAGGCATCCTTTAAAGGTGTTTTCATGTTGTTATTAATTTAATTTACTTTTGGGATATATTTTATTAATATCTCGTAGTAAATACACAAACCTAGTTGTAAATTTTTGCTTTATTAATAATTTAAAAGCGAAAAACCAAAAGTTCCCAGAATGAATTCCCTTCCAAAGCTGCGTCTTGTTTGTACATGTGTCCATGTTGCACACATCATTTTGGACGACAACTGCAGTTGGATTTTTGGATTTATCCAGAGATTTCCCCCCCAAGATACACATATATCCCTCCATTGTGCCGTTGCTGCTCTCCAAACATTTCTCGTTTCGCTTCTACGATTTGACAGTTTGTTTACAAATTTTGTTTCTTGAGCAGAAGCTGGAGGAGACGGAGATGGAGGCCCGGTCCCACTGCGTCTGGCAGCTCCATGCGGGCTTTTCCCAGCCGCCACGTGGGTGGGTGGCATCGTGGCTCTTGTCATCGGCGGAGAACTGCCCAATTATGTCGGGGGGAAAGCCACTCAAGTGCAGATGTGAACTTTGCCCAAGCAGAGGGATCAGGGAGTTGGGAGCTGCACACACACACAAAAGACTGCGCTGCGCCGCCTGATTTGATTTAAAGTCATTAAAATCCTAATAAGCATAAGAGCAGCTCTCCCATGGATAATTGCCAAGGCTGTTGTTTAATCAGCCGGAAAATTCGTTCTCGATTCAGAGGGAAAATGATTATGGCTATTTAAGGAAGAGCAGAGATTCTCATAGGAAAATAAGAGAATTATACTCTGTGAATCGAACAAATTGATTCAATATTAGTATTCTTATAAAATATTTAAAGTTTAATCAGTTTAAATAATAAAAGAACTTTGGAATTTTTTATGGAAAGTTATAAAAATGGAATGGGAATCACTTTCAAGGAAACATAGATATTAAAGTAAAAGAGTATTCAATTTAAAGGAGTAAATCTTTCTTAAATAAAGTTTAAGAATTATACAAGTTTATTCAGTGAAAGATCTTTCAGAAAATGAAATCGCAAACCTCAGGATAGCCCCTCCTGTTAAGAATTATTTATTTTTAAGTTTCCCATTAAATACAGATGGCTTTTCGGCCTCGCGGGCTATCATTAAACCCGACTACAAGCAAGTAATAAATGTAAATTCTTTACAATATTTATACTTAAGCGTATTAAATGGTGAATAAAAACTTTAAAGCTCAAAGACTTCCATTTACATACACAGAAAAGAAACTTTCTTTAGCAGTTGTCTTATATTAAATTAATGTAATAAATATTATTCAAATTAAACCTAATCTTGAAAGTATGTAGAAGTTGAATTCTCGAGTAATCTTCTTGCCATGTTTCCTTGGAATCTCAAAATTTCAAAACCACAGCCACAGACAATAATGTCTCATCTAGGGTTGGGGTTGTTGGGAATTATTTTCCATCCAAATTGTGACCGTTTCAGGGCCATTAAAATTTCTTTGTGGCGGCGGCAGCAGCTAAAAACAACAAACCTCTGCCTTCTCTTCTGGTGGAATCGCGAATTGTTGTTCTCAACAGCAGCAGCAGTACAAGCGGAGTCGTTGTCGTTGTTGTTTTTAATAATTAATCATTTGGCCTTAAAAACCAAAAACGCAGGCGGCAGAGGCTGCCCAGAAATATGCACATTATGTGGCCAGAGAGAGTCCAAAGAATGGAGATTGCTGGAAAATTGTGGGGCGGAATGGGATAGAATGGGAGCTACAGCGAGGGAAAACTCGAATGGATTTAATAAGCTACTGGATTTGATGATTATTTTATATGTTATTTATATTTTGGGTATACAAATCTATTACTCATCTTGAAATAATAGATAGAAGGCTTTCCTTAGAAAAGGGTTACAAAAACAAAACCTACACGTTGTCGGAAAGAAATCCAGCTTCTGGATTTAAGTATTGCTTTATTTGTATATCTTTTGATATAGTTTTGCTGTACACATCACAATTATAAACACAAAAAGATGTTGAGGGTTACTAAAACCAAACCTACACATCTTCGGACTGAAATACTCCGCACTCAGGCTAACAAAAACAAATCCTACACATCATCGTCAGTGGAAACTTTCGATAATATTTATTTTATTATTCAGTATTTATTTGTATTATTTAATATTAATTATTTTTAAATATTTATCATTATTATGTAGTATTTTTTCCTAAAGAAATATTTATTAATTCTAAAATCTAAGGAATTTTATGAAGTCTTGACTGGCTTGCAAAAACCTCTCCTTTTTTCTTTCACTGTACAACAATCCGAATACGGAACAGAAACCGATATAAATTGCATTATGGCCAAATTAATTGTTTTTACCGGCCGCAGGGGTGGGGTTTGAGCGGGGGTGGTGGTCGCATTAATGGCCAACCCTCCACTCCTCTCCTCACTGCGAAATCGAACCCCTCCTTGCATGCCGAAAGCCCAAGGACATTAATAAGGCCCAAAGGATGTGGTGACATTAATTGCGCGACGAAGGCCAAGCCATAGGCAGGCAAAGGGGGTGGTCGAGGGGGGTTGGACAGTCATTACATTTCCATATAAATATTTATCGCATGTGATAATGCCCAACGGGGGGGGTGTCGTCGTCGGGGTTGTCAATAGTTTTTCAATTTATGTTGTAAATGCTCGGGTCCCGGCTTGGGGTTATGCCTCCACAGGGATCGCTCTTAAATGGTGACTGCTGAAGGATAACGCTTTAATTGTAATTAATAAACAGTAATTGGTATAATAATTCGTTCAGTGTAGCGTACGGGGGACATATTTCAGAGAGTAAACGGTATTTCGGTACCTGGAAGCTCCCGCCTTCCAGTGACCACTGTACTTGATTTCGGGAACTGGAAGCTCTCACCTTCCAGTGACCACTGTAGAGGTGGAGAACTATCGATGGCACTATCGACACTATCGATGGTTTGGTGCTATCGAGCCTCCATCGATGACAGCCCTGCACTATCGATAGTTTTGCACAATGCTGCACATCATAAAAAAAATCATATTCATGTTTGAAAGTGGAAAAATAACAAAAAAAAAAAAACCTATTCCATGGATAAGTTTATAAGTTTCTAATTTTTTTTTAATTTTCGAAAATAGATTAATTTGTATAACACCACAAAGCTACATATAAAATGTATTTTTATTTTGTAGGATTCCCACATACAATAAAGTTTTGTTTAAATTTCATTTAATAGTTTTTTACATTCAACAGTAAAAACATCACATTATCGATAGCACTATCGACACTATCGATGGTTTGTGAAAAACAATCGCTTGCTATCGATGGCGCCGACTATCGATAGTTCTCCACCTCTGGACCACTGTACTTGATTTCGGGAACTGGAAGCTCTCACCTTCCAGTGACCACTGTACTTGATTTCGGCAAGTGAGCGCACATAACGGTAACTGCAGTTTCAACCATATGCTGTCCCGCTCACGCCATTACAGCAAGCGAAGGCTTTGCATTCGTAATTAAGGCGAAATGGTCAAGAAATTATGATTTAAACAAGCAACCCATTGTAGCCAAACCTCTTGCTCTTCTCCTTTTGGCATTTGCCAACATCTGTCTAAGCAAAAAGCTGGCCAAAAGCACATTCATTACATTAATTAATAATTGTATGGCATTAATTTTGATTTATGTATTTGTCGCAGGGCTCCCTCTCTCCTTTTTTGTTGGAATGCCACAGCCAATTTGTCAACTTGGTCAAATAGCACAACAACAACAACACACGTAGAAAATGGAAGAAGGAAAAGTAAATGGGCAAGAACAAGAACAATAAGAAGGAGAAGAAGAAGCCTCAAGCAACATTCCTTATGTAAGCACCTCTCGTTTTCTCTAGCGGGACCAGGAGAATGAGAGCCGGTTTTTGGGGGGCAGCAAGAGAAGAAGAATGAAAACAAAAACAAAGGCAACAGCTGGTCGATCTCTGGCTCTCCTCCCACTCTCCACCTCCTCCGCCTGCTCTTTCTCCTCCACCCTCTTCTTCGTCACTTGCTCGATCGGTCGAGGCCATTCAAAATGTAAAAGAACACCGACAACAACATTGAGTACAATAAGAAACCACCAACAACAACGTTGAACAAAGGCGGCAACAATAAAGACAACAAAAAAACAGCGAATACAACCGAAAAGGAAAAGGCAACAAAAGCAACGTAACGAAACTTTGGCGCAACTTTGACGATTCGAGCGAAGGGCTCTCCCACGTTCAAGTTATGCGTGTGTGTGTGTGTGTGCCAGTGGATCGAGCATTTGCTCGCATTTACATACTTATGTTCCACTTCCTTAGCACTGCGTCCCTACCCCTCCCTAGCTTGTTCGATCTTTTTTTTTCCGCTCTCCTTCCTACTCGCCCTCTTTCTCTCTCACGCTTCGCTGGGCTTTTTGGCCAACGGCAGCGATGCACTCCGTACACTGGAGGAAAGTTTAACGAACTTGTACATTTCTCAAATATTAAATTTAATATTTTATTTAAAAAATATAACCAAATAAATACAAATAAACTAAGCAATGGAAAAGGACTAAGTAATATCCTTGCCCTACTGTTCACCCGGACCCCTTGAAACTCTCCGCCTTGTTCAGAAGCTTGGCGAAGCGCGGTGTGTAGCCGGAGGCCGTTAGGCGCTTCTCCATGACCTCATCTTGAGCCTTCTGGCGAAGTTTCTCCTCCTCGTCGGCAGTCTTTAAAACCAGGTCGTAGAACTCCTGGAGATCCGGGCGCAGAGGAATGCAGGTTTGGCGGTGCAGATAGCTGTCTTTAATCTTGGACTCCTGGAAATCATTCTTGGGCTCCTTATCTGAATCCTTGAGGTTCAGCTCCAGAATGGGCAATAGCAGAGACAACTCTGGATCATTGCGAACTGCCTCGAAGACGGCCGCCACAATCTCCTTGGACAGTTCGCCCGATACCAGCCTGTCGTAGCTGTCCTCAGGGTGGGTCCTGTGAGGGATTTACACAAAAATAATGGATAATGGATAATGGATAATGGATAATGGATAATGGATAATGGATAATGGATAATGGATAATGGATAATGGATAATGGATAATGGATAATGGATAATGGATAATGGATAATGGATAATGGATAATGGATAATGGATATAATAAATAATAACGGCCGAACTCACCATTTGTTGACAATCTTTGAGTTTATCTTCGGTGTCACCTTCTGGAAAGTATGTTTATCGTTGCCCTGCTTTAGTCCTGGCTCATGGTGTTTTATGATGGGTCTTTTCCGGGAGTTTTTGATCCCCCTTTGATGCTTTCCAGTCTTGGGTTCCCATTCATTGATATCACCAGCTACCCTTCGTGCTTGGCGCTCGTCCTTATCCATATAGGCATCCATGCTGGCCTTGTTCCCGTGCAGACGACTAACCTGGGCCTTGTATACGGGTTCAGGAGGCGTCAACTCCTTATTGGGCGTGAGAATAATGGAGCCATTGCTGTAGAACTGTTTCATCTTGAGGTTGGCGCACACATTGGCATTGATGGAGACGTTTACCTTGACGGAACTCGGGCTGTCGCAAGTGTTGTCCTGTGGACCCGGTTCCGGTGTCGTAGCATTACCATCTGGAGTTGTAATGGACACGCAGTCGGGATCAATGGTGGACACCGAGGTCGTCTTGAGCTTGAAGAAGGGTCCGAAGAACCGGTGGATTCCGAAGGATTTTATGGGTGCTGACGTCGGCTTGGTGGTCACCGGTGGTGTCACCGTCTGTTGTATGGGTAGCTGTACAGATGGTTGCTTCTGCACAGGCTGCTTGGGTGGATCCTTCTGCATCTTTTGTAGTTCGGTGAACAAGTTGCTTAGATTGAAGCTGGCCTTAAAATTGGAGATCTCGAGAGGCTGTTGATTGGCCTGTTGCTGTAGTAGAGGCTGCTGTTGCTGTAGCACTTGCTGCGGTTGTGGAGGAGGCACGGCCAGAGGTCGCTGATTCATCATCGGCACCATATACTTGGTGGGATCGTAGACATGGGCCATGGAATCGTTGTCGCGACTGATTTCCGGGTTGTTATATTGTCCCATCCCTTCATAACGCGCATAAGTTTCGCCATTTTCCCCCAGAGATCTCTTGGCTCTCCTTCTCTGCCGGGTAAGTTGCCGATACTCGTAATCCCGTTTTAAGCGGTCCTGAAAGAGCGGCCTCTCATCGGCCATTAGCTTGGCCACCGCATCGGGATAAGACATTGTGCCCGATGTATCCACTGCTGCCGATTCCTTGGCCTCCAGCCTGCTGGCTTCCTCGTATTCCGACCTACCTTCCGGCTCCTTGAGCTTCAGGTTGATGTTCATCTTCACCATGTCATCGTCGTTTTCCACCTTGGACACGATATCGTGCTCGGCATCACTGTTGCGGACTTCCTTGTCCATGTTCAAACTCTTCGATGGGAAAATCCCGTCGGCAACGTCTAGCTCCAACAGCTTTGCCTCGAACTCGCTCACTGGCTTAGGCATGGCCTTTCCTTCGACCGACTCAAGCTTAAGTTCTGGTTTCGTCATCAAATCACTGTCCAACTTGTTGTATTCGCGGGACTCCTTCGACTTCTCCTCCTTGGATTCGTTCTCTTTGGTCGAGTCCAGACCAGTCGCTGCCTTGGTGTCGAGTCCCAGCTCTGAAAGGATCAGATACTTATCTCCTTCGAGGGGCTTTTTCTTGTTTTCCTGCTTTGATGGCTTCAGTGCCGCTTTTTCCACAGCTTCTAGGGATGCTAATTCCATAGTTCCAAGGGAGGTTGATCCCAGGCATGGCTCCCTCCTGAACCTGTCCCAATCGGAGGGCATAGGATTGCTCGGCTCGTAGTCCAGTACATTGGGCAATGGTTCGTATTGGGGCATTCGCTTGTCGTAGCTCTTGGGTAGGTCCATAATATGGTCCATATTCAAGCCGACGTCATTGGACGGGATGTAGTCGAAGTTGTCGTTTTCTGGCAGATTGTAAGGCTTCATGTGCATGCTGTCCTGACCGGAAGTGTCGAACTGCATATCCTCCAGTTCCTTGCTATCGGCCATGCTGTCCGCCATCTGGTTGCGATTAATGTCCAGGGAGCTGCTGGGCAACAGGGGGCCAAAGCCCTTCCGCATCAGCCGAATGCTGGTCTTGAGCTTTATTTCGTCCATGGGATTGAAGCCGCTGGAGAAGCTGCGTTTCTTCTGTTTGTTATCATCCTGGCCAAGGCTGCTGAACTCGGAGAACTCTGGGGACTTCTTGACCTGATTCAGCTTGTTGGACTTGCCATGGGAGATGGACAAGCGGTTCAGGGTACGTTCGTAGACGCCATCTGGCACCGGGGCATTGCCAAAGTCTGGTAGGTTCTCGGCCATTGGCTCTTCCTTTTTCGGCGCATCCTTGGCCTTCAGCCGGTCCTGTTCCTCGAGGTGCTCCTGGTCGCTGAGCATCTTCTGCACATGCTTCAGCTTTGCGTCCAGATTGCTTATACCGCCGTCCTTGGCCTGGGGAGGTCGCAGCGTTCCCTCGTGCTTCTGGACAATGCCTTCGTTGGACCACTCCTTGTACTTGGGCTTCGGATTGTCAAGGGTCTTGTCCGGACGGTCGATGACATACTTGGACCTCTCCTCGCTCGCGGATCGCACCTTCTTGCTGTCCGAGCGCTTCTTGAGGGCATTGTTCTTGGTCAAGTCGCGGTACCAGGCGTCTGCCTCCTTTTGCCAGGCCCTTTCCTCCTTCTTCGGCTTGTTCGATAGCTTCACCGGCGTCTGGGAGAAGCTGGCCAGCATGTCGTCGAGGGTGTTGCGCGGATCCCGCGACTGTTCCTTATCGGCGTCCTTCTTGTCCGTGTCTTGGAAGGATGGCCAAAGATCCTGCACCTCGGGACGAACTGTCGCCACCGCTCCGCTGAAGCTCGCCCCCAGCTGGTCGTTGCTGCTGCCTCTCAATGAAGGCTCCTGGGCGCCACTGAAGCTCGCCCCAAGCTGGTTGACGCTACTGCCTCCCAATGAAGGCTCCTGGGCGCCACTGAAGCTGCCTCCTAATGAAGGCTCCTGAGCGCCACTGAAGCTCGCCCCCAGCTGGTCGTTGCTGCTGCCTCCCAATGAAGGCTCCTGGGCGCCACTGAAGCTCGCCCCGAGCTGGTCGACGCTGCTGCCTCCCAATGAAGACTCCTGGGCGCCACTGAAGCTCGCCCCGAGCTGATCGACGCTGCTGCCTCCCAATGAAGGCTCCTGGGCGCCACTGAACTGCTGTGCGAACGGGTCCTCCCAGGTGGAACCATTACGGCAGAATACCAGCAGAAGCCACCAGAATTTTATGAACATCATCTTGTTAGAGAGCTCGAGTTTCCTTTAAAATAAATAGAGAGACGATAAGGTTGACTTCAAATTCAAAGGTAGAGAGATGCAAAGAAAAGACGTATTTGATTTAATATATTTATACCCTTGCAGAGAGTATTATAATTTTGACCAGATGTTTGCAACGCAGTGAAGGAGGCATCTCCGACCCCATAAAGTATATATATTCTTGATCAGCATCACCAGCCGAGTCGATCTAGCCATGTCCGTCTGTCCGTCTGTCGGTTTCTACGCGAACTAGTCTCTTAGTTTTTAAACTATCGAGCTGAAATTTTTAGCATAGTCTTATTTCTTTAGCGCGCAGTATATATGTCGGAACGACCGCAATCGGACTACTATATCCTATAGCTGCCATAGGAATGATGGCGAAATTAATGTAAAAATAATTTTAACTTCTCTGTTTTTCAACGTATTTCTATAAATTTTGAGATGTAGCAGTTGTTTATGGTTCTAGAACTACGGTTTTAATTTCATTAAAATCGGACCACTATATCATATAGCTGCCATAGAAGCGATCGGTCGATTTATATGAAAATTTAAAATTCTACAGGTAAAATGTAAAATGTACAAAATTCTATGTTTTTTCAACATTACTAAAATGGTTCGATTTTCAATGATCCAATTGCAGACTGCAAGGGTATACCAACTTCGGTTTACCGAAGTTAGCTTTCTTTCTCGTTTACTTTCTATTCTCCCAGTGTACGCATATGTTACGCATTCGTGTGGTTTTCATGTGAAGAAGAAGGAGAAGTGGAACGAAGAGGTAGGGGGGAAGCATTTAAGTTCCAACGATCGCGACCTCGCCTCGCTTGCCACGCCCCCGCATGCAAGCGCCTTCCCATTTGTATTTATTTTGCTTTTGGGGCCCTCGCCTTCTCTCCTCTCTCATGCGATTTGTGTCTTTTAATAGTCAACTGCAATGCAGTTGACCAAAAACAATGCAAACGCTTTTATGGCGGCTTTTTCGTGATTTCGATCGCATCGGCAACAACAAAAACAAATAAACAATAAAAAAAAACGCATGCGTTTTGCGCAATTTACAAAAGCGGCTTTGTGAGCGCCGGTGTGTGTTTGTGTGTGGGCAGCATCCACTGCCAACGCAGCGCCGCCAATGCACAGTGGTCGCTGCCATAGGCCATATATAAAAAAATTGATTTTGAGCTATTCCAGCGAAAAGCACTTTTTCGATCAGCTGATTGCCCAAACTTAACGACACAATATTATTTTATTAAATTATTTTTTTCAGGTACCCATAATCAATTCGAGTATTCTCGAAAATATGTTTTTAACATTTGGCTTAAGGAATGCGGTACACCTGCGCAAAGAATTGAAAATGTAATTGATTCTCCTTATTAAGGACATTCAAAATTAGGAACATTACCCGGATTTGGAACAATTACAAAACGGATTAAACTTAATTTGTATTAAGAATGCATTGTTTTAGCAAATCGTTAAGCGGAAGAACCGGCATTTTTGAAAACAAATATTCTGATTGGCTTGAGTTCATGGAAATTATAATTCTAAAGTGGTGTTTGCAACTAAAAGCCTCTAATTTATATCGTTGACGTTCAAAAAAGGAGTTCACTGAGGTTTCAAATAGAACGAAACTTCTGTCTGTTATCTCAGAAGGTGTGCGTGGGGGTGGATATGAGCATCCACACCCACACATTTCTGTATTATATATCTAGGTTTGTAAATAACTTACAGTTGAAATATCAGCCTGAATTTGTGAGTTTACTGAATTTATGACTGCTTTCTCATGTAAGCTCATTTACTGAGACAATCGTTCCTATGGAAGCGACAAGATTTATATTTATAATATTTTTATAGATTTTGGTTGAAAGTTTCATACAAGACCGACCACTGTGCAATGCAGCAAACTCGTTCCACACACAAACTCCACATGTTTTGTGTTTGAACGAGAGAAGCTCCACCGCCTCTCTCTATCTCTCTCTTGCCACGAACGAGCTTCGGCCGCGGCTTCGGCTTGCTGAGAGAGTGAAGTTCTCTCTATCGCTAGCGGAGAGCGTAAACTTAAGAGCGAAATAGACCGGCGAAACAGAGAGCAAGACGCAGCGCCAAAACAAAATCGTGCTCTCTCTGCTTTTGAGTGCCATTCGGGAGGCCGAGAGAGTTGTGGATTTTATGTGGGACTTGTGGGACTCAAGAAACCTATAAATACGAGTGCAAGCAACCATTCGAAAAAAATTTTTTTTTAAACAAATTTGTTTTAAGCAAAACTTTACGTCACGGCTCCGTTGCCGCGGAAAACGGAAAATTCGTGTTGGAAAATGCTCGTTGTTTCCCATTTCACACGCGAATAATTGCGAATTTTGTTTTTGTAAGTGCGCGCGGCATATTTTTGTTGTTTGTTTTTCTTTAGCCTATTATCAATGTGTGTGTGCGAATAAGAAAAAACAAAACAAAAGATAAACAAAAACTGGAATAAGAAAATAGATCGGAAAACAAGGGACACATTTTTCAATTATTTTATGCTTTCAACTATATTTTTTTCGTGTGCGTGCGTGCGGGTGTGTGCGTTGTGTGTGTTGTGTGTGTTTGCGTCTCATTTATTTATTTTAATTCTTTGCAATGCAAACACGCAAATAATCAAAGAATAACAAAAAAGACGAAAAACAAATGTTGCTGCTGCTGCGGCTGCTGCTTCTCTCTCAACTCGACTGCTGTTGCCGCTAGTTTTGTTTGTGTTTTTCGCGTTGCTCCTTCTACTTCTTCTTCATCTTCGTCGGCCGTTTTGTTTTTGTTTCTGTTTTCGGCATATTTTGTGACTGTGTGTGTGTGCTTTTGAGTTTTCGCAATAAATGCAAATGTGGCTGAAAAAGTTTGATCTTTGATTTTATTGCGGCGCACAGAGAGCAGGAGAGCGGAGTGGGGCTAGGTGATTCACCCACACACACAAAACATGTCTCTCCTCCTCCTCCTCCGACTCTTCTGACTCAGTCGCAGATTCTTCAGAATTATCGCAATTATCACTAGAAAAAAAAATATGAAAAAAATACCCAAAGTTGAGTGGCCAAATAAGGAGATTTCTGTGTAATTTATGTCATGTTAGCTTTTATGCTTCTTTTTTTTTAAGGGGATTGTCGTCTACCCAGAATTACACAGAATGCGGAGAATTCTTCTTTTTAATTTATGGTTTTTGGAATTGCTAAATAAAGTCAAGTATTCAACTTTAAAGTTTATGATCATTGCTAGTTTCCTAGTTTAGAGTTGTTTCTATTTATCTGTAAAGCATAATTTTGTCCATTTGAATGAATCTTCCATAGAAGATTTCGTTATATTGGAAGAATTTCTTTTAAATAATGATTTTGAAAGTTGAATGCATTTTTATTGATTTTCTTCAATTGGTACCAAACCAAATTATGAAGAAAATGGAGTTTTCTATATTGAAAATAAAAGACTATGATTTACTAGGAAAAGCAAGTCAAGTTGGGGCTAGAATTCCCAACAGAGTCTAGCTGTAAGCTGGTGCACAGGATACTGATGAGGATTGAGCGATTCCCTCAATTAAATAGCTTTCTTTTGATTTTAACTTATTCTTTGTACATTCTAACCCTTAAAATGAATGAAAAGTATTTTCTTTTATCCTTTTAGAACCCTCTTTGGGTTTATATATTTATTTCCCTAGTAAATCTTCTATTTTCTCCCTTTGCCAGGAAAAACTCTTCTCTTCTCCTAAAAATATTTCATATTCTCGGGGGCGCTAGTTCAAAAATAGCTCCTCGAAAGAATTCATAATTTCCTCTGGCTGCACTTTAGTTTTTCCCTTTCGGCTTTTCCACCGCTTTCCCGCACTCCTTTCTGGGGTTCTCGACATCATTAATGTCATCGGAGATCGTTAGCAAATCAATTTAACAACAAATGCGACGATGACGACGACACTTGGGTTTGCCGTCGAGGAAAAGCCGAGAAGATGCCGCTGCCAAGCTCCCTATATTCCCCCTTTTTGGAGGCCTTAATGGAGCGAAACGGGGGAAGGAGAGACTGGGCCACTTTGCGGTTAACGTTTATTAACTGTAAATGAAGAAAGCACACAGGAAAAAACAACAAGAAAAATCCACAAACTGCAGAATTGCAGTTGGGCGCGAAAAGTTGTTGGTTTGTTCAAGTTTTTATGGTTTTTACAAAAGTTTTTCTTAATTTTTGTTTATTTGATTTTTATTGCAAAACGTATTTTTTATTTATTCAAGTTTAAATTTATTACATTTTCTATTCGTTTTTTTTTAATATATAATTTAATTTGAGCTTTTTCTTAGAATTTTCGATTTATATGTTTCTTTAAACAATTCACACATAATTCATACGATTAAAAATATTTCAATGTTATATTTCCAGCAATTTGCTTTGTAAAATTTAAGTTTTCTAAACTTTATTATCTTTACCCTGACAATGGACATTAAGAGTTTAAAATAATCAAGCCGTTTTTCTGCTTTTAAAAGTCACTTACTTTATGTATTTTTACATGGCAAGCCAAGATCAGTCCGCAAAAAATCGGCACGAAAACTCGCCATTTAAACTGGGGTCTTTAATTATTTTTATTTTGTTTTGTTTCTTATTGCTGTTGTTTCTGTTGTCTTTAATGTTTTACCATTTGTGCTCGTTGTGGATTGTCGAGTTTCATTTACGTGCATTGAACGCCCGAGTGAGTTTTCCACTTTATTTGCATATTACCTACCGAGGCGATGGTCAGCGAAGGGGACGCCGCTCTTTTTTTATTTTATTTATTTTTTGTCATGGCAACCACACTGGCGTTGAAAATTTTAAAACCGAGAGAATAACAGCAAATGCAGCCGCAGCAGCCGCATTAATTAAATCTTAAATATTATCAATTTCATCTGTATCAATTAAACGAACAAATATATAAGTGCCAACCATGGAAATGCCATTCGAGTACCGCAAAATAATGCCAAGAATTGCATTTTAAACCAAGTTTTTTACGAAACATTTTCCAACAGTCAACGAACTGCGGAAAAGAGACAGCGAGTGAGAGAACGAGAGAGAGAGAGAGAGAGTCTCTTCTCAGTCTCTGAAATTTGCATAGAGAAACACGACACAGAAAGCAGCAGCCACTTTTTTCCTCTGCCCATGTACAGTGGCTCGCAGCTTATTTCGTGCAGAGGTACAACCAAACTATAAAGACGTGTAGCATATAAACTATAGAAGATATCAACAAAATTTAAATGCAGTTTTTTAAAGTAGTATTCTAATATATATAAAAATCATTTATTGTTTTTAAATTCCATTCAATAATGTTTAAATTTACAAAAAATTAAAAATATTGACTTCTTTAATGTCGCAGCTTATTTCGTGCAAGAACTTTGGGTAAATGCATTTCATGAATTGTGATCCCTGACAAACTTTTTTTTATGGAATCTTTTTGAACACAATATCAGCTAATTTTGTTAACTATTAACTCTTTTTTTGATACACTGGAAAAAAAGTTTTTGACATTTTAGAAGAATCAGCCTCTGTTCAACTATTGAACAGCAGGAATTGGTCCTTTAACATTAAAAAAATAAAAAAAAACTAAGCCGAATATTGAATTAATGCTATATTTAGGGTTTAATACTATTAAAAATTAAAAATATCAAAATTTGTGCCTGATTGGGATCAAAACGCTCCATATAATATTGCTCTTTAAATCTAAAACGACCCTCTCGGCCCAGTTTTTTGACGTTTTGAATCAATTTTTGTCTCAAAAGTTAAAGATAACATGAGCTAATATATAATCCCTTCGATGAAGACGAGGTATCCAACGCCTAAAACAGCCTTGAAGGCCCAAACCTTGGAATTACCACCAGAATGCTCATCTGTAGTTATCAGGTGCATATGGTGTAGCTCTGTATGCCGATCACGCCAAACATATGGCATTCAAAATATCAAAATATGTTAAAGTTAGTCTCGTTTTTGCAAATACCTTCATTCCAGAAGGATATTGGGCAATTTTCGTGCTCCCTGGCAAATTTAAATTGGCATAGTTCAATTTTTTGTCTTATAAATGGCTTCTTCAAAGTTACTTGGCCATTAAAGATATGTTCTCGCAATATTCGGTAGTCGGTTTTCACGGAACATTTTTTGTCAGTTCATTCTTAATATATACTGCTTGTTTGGTGCCGATATCTTCGGATTAAGTATACTTTTAAGGATAATTCGTGTGTCTTCATGCTCACTGAACAATATTATATGGAGCATTTTGGTCCTTATCAGCCGCGTATTTGTTTTATTTTTATTTTTTTATATTACTAGGCCCTCAATATACCATTGAATCAATATTCCGCTAAGTTGTTTTATTTTAAAAATATTTAAGGACCATTTCCCGCTGTTCAATTGTTAAACAGGGGCTGATTCTTCTTAAATGAACAAAACTTTTTTTCCAGTGTTTCAAAAAAAAGTTAATAGTTAACAAAATTAGCTGATATTGTGTTCAAAAAGATTCCATAAAAAAAAGTTTGTCAGAGATAACAATTCACGAAATGCATTTACCCAAAGTTCTTGCACGAAATAAGCTGCGACATTGAAGAAGTCAATATTTTTAGTTTTTTGTAAATTTAAACATTATTGAATGGAATTGAAAAACAATAAATGATTTTTATATATATAAGAATACTACTTTAAAAACTGCATTTAAATTTTGTTGATATCTTCTATAGTTTATATGCTACACGACTTTATAGTTTTGTTGTACCTCTGCACGAAATAAGCTGCGAGCCACTGTAAGTAAATGCAAAAAATGAATAAAAAATATCAGAAAAAACGCTTACCAAATGAAAAATTGTTTCGCTACCAACACAAAAACAAAAACTGCACTCTATAATGAAGTTAACGGAGTTCTTTATGCTCTTATATGCAAAGAATTCTTCTGGGGAATTCTTCAAGTCAAGGGTGAATTCCAGGTGAATTATCAAAGAACATCTTAGTTTATGAAAGGGTACAAACTTTCAAATCTTTAACAAGTTAAACTGGTAAAATATCGTATAGGGGTTAGGATTGCAAAAACAAAACTTACTTACTGGTGAGAAGGGCTTTTGATTTTAGTTTTCCTTTTCTTTCCAATTCCGTCTCAAAACTTAACCAAATGAAGTTCATTTAAAGCATATACTTTAGGAGTAAGTTGAAGGAGCCAAAGTATATATTTCGCTTCTACTTAGTTCGCATTTTAAACCCCCAATTAATTTAATTATTAATAACAACATGTTAGGATCCAATGCCATGAATAAAGTCTCAAATTCCATATTCTAATTAGAGTCCAAAATTATTAATTGGTATTGAAATTACACATCCTTGAGGCTATCAATATCCAATTTGTGTGGCAAAACCTAAGAGAAACAGAGGCAGCTTGAATTGCCATAGCCCCTTGCCCAACCCCATTTTCCCTGTGGCTCTTTCCCCCGAATTTTCCCGCATGCAACAAATATGCCGGCTTTTCCTTATCAGCTGCTGTGCACTGCGCAAAACACAAACAAGGAGAGAGGCGGGGGAGGAGGCTACTCACGAGATATAGATGGACACTTAAGTCACTTAACCGACAAACTGACAACTGACTGACCCCCCCACGCCGCATGCCGGAAATCTCAACCCTCGGAGTCGCCACCTGAAAGCGATAAGAGGAAAATGTTTTCGTTTCGGTGGAAATGTGGCGGGAGGAGGGGGCGGGAAAGCGGCGGCGCCTCCGATATCGACGCGCAATCGATGATGTCCCCAACAATAACAATAACAACAATAACAGATACTACAGCAAACGACGATGACAATTTGTTTGTAATTTGTTTGTCTGTTTCCCGAAGTCATCTACCCCTTCCCTTGCCCTTAATACACTTGGGGAAAAAGCTTAACAAAATATTACCTATGGAGCATCAATTTTGAGGCTTAATTTAGGCAATATTTATTAAGATATTTATTAAAACTGCATACTGAATGCATTATTGTTTCACAATTATTATATTTGGTAGAAAAAAAGAACTTCTTTGCTTCAATATGATAATTATAATCAATAATAACAAAGTATTACCTATGGAGCATCTATTTTGAGGCTTAATTTAGCCAATATTTACTAAGATATTTATTAAAACTGCATACTGAATGCATTATTGTTTCACAATTATTATATTTGGTAGAAAACTAGATCTTCTTTGCTTCAATATGATAATTATAATCAATAATAACAAAATATTACCTATGGAGCATCTATTTTGAGGCTTAATTTAGGCAATATTTATTAAGATTTTTTTTAAAACTGCATACTGAATGCCTTATTGTTTCACAATTATTATATTTGGTAGAAAACTAGAACTTCTTTGCTTCAATATGATAAATATAATCAATAATAATAAGGATTAACAGTAATTTTAAACAAAAATAATAAAAATAAGCGTAATTTGTGCAGGGAGTGCACCTAAAGTTCCCAAGTACGAATTCAGCGACATATTTATGTCCTGTTTTAAAACATTTTCGAAATATATCACTTATTTGTGCAAAAATATATTTTCCTGACAATATAAGTTTATTCTCTTGATTCCCAATCAAGTTCAGAGAGTTTCCCAATTATTAAACCCCAATTTCTCCCTGTGCCTGCGCTGGGCAAACATTCAAATAGATTTTGGAAAAGCAAACTCTAGCCGAATCATGAATTCGACCGCAGGCAAACTCAAAAGTCAACAACAACAAATTGCAGTCTCTCTAGAAGAGTCCCCCCCCCGAACTTGGCTTGTTATCAGGGGCCCCCGGTTAAAATTTTGAACTTTCGTTTTCCTTCCTTTATTTGGCTTTCCCAACTCCCCGGCAAGGGGCACCTGCCTTATCATTCCCTGATTTGGATGGGTTTGCGTTTCTTTACCCCCTTTGCCTGCATCCAATGGCCGATTACGCTTACGAAACACTGGGAATCGCTGGTATCTCAATAAAGTGTCCATTGCGTCATTTCCCCAGAGACAGAGAGAAGGAGAGAAAGAATCGCTGTAATTGTTCGACGTTGCCATCGGCGGTCACTTAATTGTTCAAGTTATATTGGAGGGTAAAATACAATATTTCGAAGAGGATTTGTCAAGCTTAAATTGTTTATTTCTTCCCCCTTTATGAGTACCATTTTGATTGCACAACTTTTAAGGGGAATGGGGAGTAGCTTTGGATGGTTCTTTGAATTAAATAGAAATTAAAGAATTAAAAGGTATAAATGCCAAGTATTTGAAGGGTTTGAACGGTATTTATAACTAGTTTAAATACTAGAAAGCTTACTAAATAAAGTAAAGTAAAATCTACAAGGATTTGAATGAAGCTTTCCACAAAAGCCCCTGTTTATTTATTACAGAAGCGAGGAAGAAAACCCCACTTAAATCCTGGAATTAATATATTTTTCAAAGATTTAATTTCAATCTTGATATTGTAATTGAAATTCCCTGAAACGAAGCTGAAGCTGAAGCTCTTGTGAGCGTCTGTCCAGCGTCAAAGGTTCAGCAACTACTTCAGGGTCCCGCGAGTCAGACGCTACACAAATAATTGCGATCTTTAGCTGCAAAACTCTCCTCTCAATTGAAAAGGCAGCGCGAGATGTATTGAGGGGCGGCGTCTTAATTCAGTTTTTTGTTCGCTTATTTTTGTATTTCTTATTTTTTGGTCTTTTTCTGGTTTTTCGACTCACTTCCGCTGGCTTTTTCGTGTCTTCTTTGCTTTTTGTTTAAGACACTTCACTTCAGACGTTGACGACGCACTGCAAATTGTGGGTTGTCAGGGGTTAAAAGAGGGCGCCAAGAGGGGGTTAAAAGAATGGTGAAATGAGGGGGGACGATCCGGATTCCGGAGATTGGAGAAGAGATTGGAGCTGAAAGGCGGCACCAGACGATGACGATGACGACGACGGAGTTGGCTCCCATCTTGAGCTCGTCGTTCGTCGTCGTCGTCGTTGGCAACATTTAATCAAGCCAAGAAGCCAACTGGAAGCAGCAGCCGCCTACAGCGAAAGACAAAGCCAACTTCTTGTTTTGTGGCCGCTAATGATAGTTCGCCTCTATCTGAGAGATACGCCGATACGCAGATACACAGATACGCAGATTCTCAGCCATCAGTGCGTGGGGGTAAAACTGTCGACTTAAAACCCAAACTTTGGCAGATTTATCTCTGAGCTGCATTCAACCTACAGGTGACCATATATAGTCAGTTATTATTATACAGAAATATTTTTAAACCGACTCACTGCCTAGCCTAGGAGAGTAGTTATCTTCTTAAGCTGAAAGCTAACTTTAGTTTAGTTTGTTTTTATTTATTATTTGCCAGAATCTGTGATTTTTGGCTGACTCTGCGCTGGCCTTTCCACTTGGCCAAGCACTTTTCGATCAGACAACAAGGCAGATAAAAGGCTGCCCTGAAGTAGATGGGGAAAACCAACAGAAATCCCCTAAACAAGGTGTGGGTTGAGTGGGAAGATATATGAATAAAGTTTGCCCATAGCATGTGATGTTGTGGCTAACACTGCTATCAAAATATAGACACGTTCCAACTAATAATAATATTAAAGAACTTTGTGGTAGATAAAGTGCTTGCACGGTAACTAAAATAAGTGTTATAAACCTCTCTTAATTTAATTTTGAGCTATTTCAACAATGTATAATGATAGTGTTTCGTTAACTTTGTTATACAAGAACAATTTGTGCAAAACTTACCACTTATAACTTGCTTTATCGCTTAATAACAGTGCACTTTATAGGCGAGGTGAGGAAAATCAGCTACCGACGAGCCACTTTTTATTATTTTTGGTTACTTTTTTTGGGAGAAAATATTCTCATGCGAAAAAATATATACGTTTCTGTCTGAATATAGATTTGATTTGAGGGAAAACTAAAGCTAGGACAACTAGGTGAGAAACAAAAGCTGACAGCCCACCAAAGGATTGCTAAGTTAGGCCAGAAATCACCATAAAGCCGACCTGAAATCGCCAACCAGAGTGTATTTAAGCTGAAATTAATCGCCGAAAAAATACTCGGATATATATCTCAATTGAGATTTAAGATAATTTAGCCAAGACAGATGTTGCACAAGCAACTTTCTATGCCACAGCAGCGGCGGCGGCGGTAAATTGTAGTTAATGATCCTTTTGTGGATTTCCCTCAGGTAATAGGATAATGGCCGGGGAGCGAGAGGCAGAGCCAGGCAAATGTTAATTTCTTTATGATATTTGGCGCTTGGACTAAATGAAGCATTTAATATCCGTCCGTGCCCCGCCCTCCTCGTGGCCACATAAAAATGCTAAATAAAATATAAAAATTGATTATCTCTCTCGGAAAGACGGCTTGCCGCCGCCGCCAGCTGAAAATTGAAAGTTAAGCTGTGTGCGGGGGAAAGGCGGTGGGAAAATCTCTGTCGAGGAAATGTCAATGGGCGCGTGAAAGTGACAGGGGAAACCCCTGAGAGAGGAGGCATCGGAGAGGCATTAGAGGGTGTGGCCAAGCAATCAAAGTTGAAAATTAGGCAATAAAATTAAACGAACGGCAACGAACGGCAATGGGACGCAGCGTCGTAGGGTTTAACCTTTTGAAGGCAAATATAAAAGAGTCCCAGTCCCGGTCCTCCACCCAAAAGAAAACCAAAAAGAAATTGCCGCAAATGTTGGAAAAATTGACATGCCACATGGCGGTTGTAAGGGCAACGTTGCCGCATTTCTCACACACCCCCTACTATGTAGTTTTATTTATTTTTTCGGCTAGAAGGAGAGTGTATTATGCTTATGCCCCACTAGGCCAGGTTAATGATTGATTTGCCTGCAAGTTACCTGGCAACAGTTGGTTTTGGCCAAGTTTCTGGGGCTTTGTTTTGGTATTTTTGGTGGCTTTTTATGTTTTGTTATATGTGAAAGTGGCATGTCGTGGTGTGTGTCCTATAATATGGGTGATTTGGAGCAGTTCCACTTGGGGATTAGCTAAGGGTACTGGAAGTTCCGTTTGGGGGTTTTTTTAAAGATCCAAGACTTGATTATATCATTTTTTTTAAGGGTAAATACATTCCAAATCAGACATATTTGTACAAATTTATATAAGGTATAATTACATATGATAAATCCCATTTATCTGTGGTATTAAATCAACTTTTAAATATTTATAACTCTACTTAGAAGTCGACCAAACTTATTAATTGCATATAGGCATAAAGGGAAATTATATGATATCTCTACAAATCATTTAAAAAATTTGGTTGTGAATGGAAGATGACAAAAACAGATGATTTCCTATAAAAACAAAGAACCAAGAGTATTTTATTTCTAAACTCAAATATAACCTGAGAAAATCCATAGTAAATCCAGGGTTTTCTAGGAAAATTCTGCTCTAATATCGACTATCATTATTATAGCTTCCTATATAATTATTACCTAAACATAGCTGGCTTTTCTTTATTAAATCAACAGATATTCACATTTCATACTCTTTTATTTTACAATAAATAAAAAAAGAGATTTCTGTGAGAATTTATTTTCTTAATTTAAAGTTTCAAGCTGTTTCCAGGGAATGAAAATGTAATATTTCAGCTCGAAGTGGGAGAAGTGGGAGATGTGGGGGATGTGGCTGAACTCAATTATTTTGCACTCTCCATGTCCTGGCGCACGCTTCAGGGACCCGGCCCAGGCACCGATGCATCCAATCTTTAGCCAGAAGAGCTGCCTTTTGCAGATTTCGAAGCTGTTTTTCGCATTTTCGCAAATGACCACAAAATGTGCTGGCTGCTGGCTGGTGGCTGCAGTTTCCATTCCGGCTGCTCCAATTTGGCCGAGAGCCGAGCTCATAATCTGCTAAACGCATCATTACAGCGGCTGCTGGAATGGGATGTGCTTGTGTGCCCCGGGAGGAATAAAGTATCTGATGGATGCATGCAGCCATGGAGCCATGGACCGATGCAGAAGCAGATGCAGATGCAGATGGAGGAGATCCAGCAGATGCGGGGGCGAGGCTGAGCTACTGCTCATTAAATTTCCGCTCTCTTTGCAAAATGAAGTGGCCAGCGATAGCGATTTGGATGTGGATTGGCTGCTCGGCTGCTGTGTGCCTGTGCTTGTGCTTGGTTATGCTCTGCAAACTCATAAAATAACTGTAATTGTCGTAGCAATAGCAACCACGTTGCCGCACTTCACTCGGCCACTGGAGCCCCGGTTTCGCCCCAAGTAGCGCCTCAGTTTCGGCTTCTACTTGTTGCCAGTCACGTTTCGTGTCCGTTTTTCCTATCGCCACAAATCTTGTTGGCCTCGGACCAGTGCAAAGCGGGCAGGAAGAGGGAGAGAAGGGTCCAGGGAATGGGTGAACAGGAGTGTCGTGTCCTAAGCTCAAAGCCCTGTTGTTTTCCCAGACAGTGTAAGAAATGGATTTCATCAATAAAAGATTTTAAATCAATACAAAATATATCTAAAAGGAGGCTGTAAAAATTAAAATATTTAGGTTTTTTTGGGTGTGAAAGCATTGTAGACTTCTTAAAACATTTTTAGGTAATTTAAAATCTCCAAAAATTCGTTTTTAATCACATTTTACCTTTAATATCAAGGCAGGAGCCCCCCTATGTAATCAAGGGTTCAAGTACAAACATTTCTTACCTTGAACGCTTTACCGCATTTCTATCTTTGTTATCTTTTTCCCCTTATAAAATCACCATTAGAACTTTATCAATTTTCTCAGAGTGCAACACCTGCACCTGCTTCTTTGTTAGGTGGACAGACCTTCCTTCTTCTTCTCGCCATTTACCTTTATTTTGCGCCACCACCTGCGGCTAAGCAGCAGCAACGGGGAACGAACTCTAGCGAACAAACACCAAGGGGCAAGGTATCCATCCACAGAGAGAGGAGAGAGCTTACAAAGGCAAATTTTCTGGTTCATTGCAGCCATTCAAACTGTAATCAGATACTAGCCATGCACCTCGCCCTGCCCTGCACAGCCCTCATCGCTGGGCCCTCCTCCTCGTTCTTTATATATATCTGTGAGTGGGCACGGGCGATCCGCATTCCGGCGAAGCAGGTTGTCCAGGTCTTCGACTGCTTTTTTTCACAGTCACAGGCGTTGCGCGAGTTTCGGGGCCGAGTGTGGGTGAGGGATTAACTGGCGACCAAAGGAGGACGGAGCCATGCAGCCATAAATAAAAAAGCAGTGTCCCAGAACATACGGGAGATTGCTGGTGTCTCACGATAAAAAGAAATCATAAAAACTAATCGAAAGCCATTGGCATAACGGACAGTTTTTATTGGGTTTAATGTAGACGATGTGCAGTGATTGATAAGCAAGTGATCTGAGTCCTAGAATTATTTAGAGTATATTCCCCTTCACTATTTTCTATTTTCCTTTATAAATAAATAGCTTAAGTCAAGCCACTATATATTTAATCATTGAGAACTCAAGTGAAAGCCGCCAAACTTTGAACTTGCCACATGGAGACGCATGATTTTGTGATCTCCTCCGCCACATGCAAACATTTATCAATTATAACCCGGAACTCCGGCAGATCTTCTTATTCTGAGCTGCCAGCTGCAACAGAAAAATCATCTGTTAACCAGGGCAGAGAAGAACCAGCTCCTCCTCATCGTCAGTTCCCCCAGCTCTGGATGTGGGAGCAATTGAGATTGACCCAACGACACCCTTTTTTTTTTTGCACTGCGTATGTGTATATATTTATATATCTTTGCAGCACAGAAAGAAATGGGAAATGAGCCTAATTAGTGGATAATATATAAGAAATATTTATAAAATAAATATTGTAGAAAGTGTTGTTATAGGTTTAAAATTTAAGGAAGATAAGAGACGCTTTTTAGTTCGGTGTTGTCAGCTTATGCATTGCATTTTTCCGTTGAACTCTAACAGTATTTCTTTCCTATGTCTTTGGCGTTGAAAAAGTTTGAGTTTGATAATTATTGCAACATCGCCGCAGCCGCCGCATCGAGTGGATTGCGTTTTCTGTGTGCGAGAGTGTGTGGAGTGTATCTGTATCTCCAAGTTAGCCCCGCTCCCAGTTTCCTTCTTTTTTTTATGTGTGCATCATATTTCTTTCAAATAGCTTTTTATGCTCGCCTGTCGAATGATTCAACAAGTCGAAGGCGTAAAAATAACAACATCTCGTAAAAACAAAATGAAAATCAACTTAATTCGATGTAAAACACTCGCCGAACAACAACACCCGCGTGCCAAACGAAAATAAATAGAAAATATTGTAATAAAAAATATTTTTATAAACGCTGCGGCGGGGCCAAAACAAAGTAGAGAATAGATACACAGAGAGATACAGAAACAAAGAGAGAGAGAGCGTTAAAGAATGTAGAATTAAGAGCTCTCTAGAGGAGATTGTAACGGTATTCAGTGATTTGACCCAGAGACTCGGCCGAAGCTAAATAAAGACAAGAACCACCGCCACAGGAAAGATCAATGAATTCCCAATCGACCGACTTGCGACGTTTATGCTAATTTCTTTTCCCATTTCATTTCATTTGAGTTTATTTTTTCTTTCTCGTGTTTCTCGTATGCAAATAGATCTCGTTGCTATTCCCATTCAAATCAAAGTCGAAGTCGCACAAATAAACGCGAAAGTGTCAATTTGTGTGTGCCTTTCGTGTCGTCATAAATCAGCCGGAATTCGTGTATGATTGCCAAACGGTGGGCCCATTCATCGATCTTCGATCTCTGGGAATCACCAACACACGACTCTCAGACTGTGTGGGTCTTTTGCTGATCCTCAGTTCCGCATTTGCAGGCCAAAAACCTGGAATCCGTGGGTTGTCAGACGTTCGATCGATGGATCGTTTGGCGCATGATTTTCCAGTCTTTGGGAGGATCATCACTAATTTGCACGATGCGTGTGTTGCGTGATCGGTAGCTGAAGTGGTCATAAATTTGCATGATCATTAGGTAATGATATGGGAATATATAGGTGGATTTATTTGAATATAATATGGAGTTGATCGGTCAATAGTTGTTTAAGATCTATTAAGGAATTGTGACACACAAAAAAATGTAATTAATGAAAATTGGAATTTAAACTATTTTTCCAAGTCAAATAGGTTTTAACCTGTGGTTAGCAACTTAACTTGATTAAGTGATTAAGTGTTTATGTTGAAATATCAAAGTATTTTCAGCCCAAGCTTTGAAATATTATTTGTACGTAGTTATATTAATGGAAAAAGAGAATTTAAATAAATAAATTCGCTAAAGTTTCTTTAGCTAACCTGAGATTAAGTGTTTTCCAAGTAAAAAGAGTTTTATCTCCGGTTAAACACTTAAAGTAAAATTAGATTAATCGAAAATCGAATCTAAATAATTAAATTACTGAAATTTCTCGGTAAAATGGTTTTATTCTCCGGTTAGGAACTTAAGAAACTTATCTCACAATTAGTTAACCTGCGATTAAGTGTTTATGTTGAGTTATGAGTACTATAAACCCTTAATATATATTTGCATATATCAAATGTATCATATATTGCCTCTCTCGGCTCTACCCCAATAACAAAAGCGCAATCAATTGATTTCAACAATGTTTACAACTCTCTGGGAAATGGAAATGATCGTTAACGAATCCCCATTTCGCCTCGTTAAGTGATCTTTATGGATTATGACCGATGGACTGCCTGACTGACTGACTGGCTGTTGTGTGTGCATATTTCTCTTTAATTAGAGCCCCACACGCCCAGTTTGGTTCTCTAGATCTCTGAGGATCCCTCGATTTCTCCAGTCAAGCGCTTGTCTCGTTTCTCCAATTAGAACTTGTGACGTCAGGGGAACAAAAGGAGAAAAAACGAGAAAAAAGCTACATGTTAATTTCCCCAATCGACAGCGACGTCGCTGCTTTCATTATGCTTTGCAGCCGATTTTGCTTAACGTTTTTATTTCTTTTTTTATTTACTTATTTACTCTTTATTTGCCTTTATGTTTGCAGTTTTTGCATTTTTTTATTGTTGTATTTGTAGCAGGGCTGGCTGTAAGTTACCGTTGTTGTAGCCGAACGTTGGTATTGTAATTTTGATGCCCATTAATTGTAGAGCTTGTAAGGTAATACATTCACCTTAAGAAACTATGAATAAAAGGTTCTGTGAAGTCAAAAAGCTGGGAAAAATTAGAAAATCGAATCTAGATGGCTTGGAATTTATCAAAAAGGGTCTTTAAAATATATAATTATTATTGTTTTAATGAAATCCCAGGTATTTTAGTGTCGAGGCCTTTGGTAAAAGTGTTCTTAGTTGTTCGGGGCTGCCAATGGCATCCACTTGCGTTCCATGAGGGCGCAGCGTAAAAGTTGCTGAGCAGGTTTTTTCTCTCCTCTTTTTTTCGTATTTTGTTTTTGCTTAAATATGCTTCTGTATTTTGTTGTTGCTGCTGCTGTGTTGCACTTTCATATTTTTGTGTGCAGCTCCATTGTACGGTCAACTTTTGCAACTACAAACCGTACGATACAAGACAGCGGCAACAAATTTAGCTTAGCTGCATTTTTCTCGGCCTGGCCTGGCCCCTCATCGTAAATATTTCAACGCCTCTGTTCGCTGCGCGTGCCTTGCTTTTCCAGCAAGCAGGCGCAGCGCCTTTCACCAGCATCCGCCGAATCCAAAATCGAAAAACCAAAATCCAAAACCAAAACCGAAGCCCAAGCAAATTGAGTTTGCCGGCGCGGCGTATCTGTTGGATACAAATTGTGTAAGCGGCGAATTTTGTTTCCTTTTCGGCTGCGTGAGGCAAGCCATTAGTCACTGGGCTGGCTTTTTGGCACAAAAATAGATGAAATCGAGGCGGAAAGCATCGCGCAGATAAATGGGAGATCATTGTGTTATGGTTTTCTGGGTTAAGGAACTAGGTGGGAAGATTAAATAAATATTAAACAAAAAACCAAGCCGTAAAAAATGAAATTAAATACAAGAAAGCATTAAGCAAACTTCTGTCAACTTATGTTTGGCCTTAACACTTCAAAAAACTATCGTCTGGATAACAAATGAGTTTTAGTTCAAAGCGCACAGCTTGTGGTGGCCACTTCTGAGGCAAATCAGCTGGAAAAACGACAGCACGCCCACGAAAGTATCTCTCGCCCGATTTGCATTACAACAACTTGACTTTTCAGCTTCCAAGCGATACAGATACACTTCAAGTTCGATCCACCGACCACATGGAATGTTCGGCCCACAGATGCTCCGAGATACCCGCAGCAATTTGTATCTCTCGGCTATTTCCAACGACACCTTAAGTCGGATGCGATGAAATCCCTCGCCCGCCCAATTTATTTCACACACACAGCGAACTCTTTTTCAGTGTTTTTAGTTCACAAATCACACAAATTGCCCGTCGGGCAAGAGTGTGAAATTTTCATTCAACCAAATCCCTTTCGAACAAATTAAAAATTCATAAAAACCTCGAATGAAAAACGAAAATCAAATTTAAACAAAATTTCCAAACACCAGAAATTATAGAGAGAGCGCGCATTAAAGAGAAGGAAGCGCATCAAAATAAACGAAACTTACATTTACATAATTTATAGACTCATGTCGCAGGCCACATATTTATTTAGATAACACTGCCAAGTGGTAGTCGCTGTGTTGTTCCTCGATTCTTGAATCTCGGGTCTCGGGGTCTCTGAGTTGCTGTAAACGAACGCCACAACGTCTGGCATTCCACAGCGCATTTTGGGGGACACTTCGTGGGCGTGGGATGTGGATATCTTGTAGGTGGATTGTTGTTCAGGCCTTGAGTTCGCAGTGAAGTCGAGGGGAGCTGGGGATCTCAATGACCAACAAATGCTGTCGAAATCAATTTGGCTAATGTTGTCGCCATAGTCGACATGGCGAAAACATACGGTCGTGTTCTGATTTTCATTTCATTTGGAGATTTCAATAATATGCGATATTTGTGGCGATTTTTGGTTGGTTTCTGGGGGTTGATTGAATATATTGTTGGTAATTGATTTAGTTAAGAAAAGGTATTCATTTGTGTGATTAAAATCTAACCCTCTTATATTTTTGAGATTCTACTTAGTAAAGAAAAGGTATTGATTTGTGTGATTGAAATACAATCCTTTTATACTTTTAAGGCAGTTTTAGAATTAAAAACTATTATCTAAAATTAAAAATAAAAGCCAGAAGTGCTTGTTACATGAACCTGCCAACCCTGAATAATGCAATTTAAATGTAATATCAAAGGAAAGCACAAATAAATACCCAAAAAATATAAATAAATACTTAAAAGTAGAAATTTAAGTAGAAATTATACCCATATTATTTTTATTTCTGGAGATATTTAAACCCGGAACAGGGCTGCCACCAACGCTGCCGCAGAGTCAAACAATCAAAGAGCTGAGAGCTCTGAGCCCGGCACGCAGCGAACGCATTCATTGCAATGCGAAATCAATTACACTAAATCCGCACTGGGGTTTGGATGGTGTGGATATGGGCGATGGGCGATGGGGGTGCGTTAGTGCGTTATTGCGCCCCCGTCCGCCCCCCTTGGAAAAACCATAGCAAACCCCATGCTGTGGAACACGTCGCGCACGTGCCGAGCGTACCGCCGATAATTTGTAGTAACAAGGCAGACAAAAAGCAACCACCGGGGAGGTCTCACCCTCCCGAAAAAAACAAAACCACATCCCCCGACCCCGGAGGGAAAAATTGAAAAATTACTAAACACAAAAGGCGAAAAAAAAGCGCGGAACGTGTTTTAGGGACTGCCCACCCGAAAGCACACACACACATGAATGGGAAATAAATATAAAAAATAATATTTTTGACTTTTGAACGCGGAGAGGGAGAGGTGCTCCAAGTTTATTGCATTCCACTTATGGAATCCCCAGAAGAACAAGGTTGGAGAGCATTCTTTCTTCCGTTTTTTTTTTTCGTTATTCGTTGAGCAAGCGATAAGCACTCATTCATTATTCACTCACTCACTCGCATATGAATCACATTCATGGGATGGTTTTAATTGCTTTCGGTACGAAAGATGCACTTACCGCAAGTAGAACAATGGGAATTGGCCATAAAAAAATTACACATTACCCATTGCATATTTATGCTTCTGATTCGGTGACACGAGCCACCGATGATTGGGATTTGTTAATATTAGAGATGAATATATGCTGGAAATACCCCAAGGCAGGAGAGAATGATTCATAGGATGCTGCCATGGATTAGCTTAATCATTATATAAATATTTATGATGATACGATGGAAAAGACAAAGGACAACGACTAAGATATGTGTCATATGTGCATATATTTTGTAGTTTTATTAATTCGTATTTAATATTTATGATATTCTATACTTTGAAGCTTTTAATTTGCCTTTTATTGGTGCAAAATGGCTTGTATTTAATTTGTTAATAATTATGGCTGTACTTCGCCTTGGTTCAGCTTTCGCAGAATTTTAGAAACTGGTTTTACATAAGGTTTTCTCAAACTAGTAGATTTTCTGCTCTTAACTCCCTGTTATAGTTTCATAGTTATTCAATCATTTGACCGAAATCGATGTATCTCTATTATTGTTTGTTTTTATAATAATAATACCATAAAAAGAACAAATCGAAAAAGGCAAACAGCGGCAGAAGTCGATCCAAAAACACGCCAATGGACGCGGCGGCATTCAAATCGCGTCAAGCTTCGTTGGCATCCAGCCCAAAATGGATCCAAATGATTCCGAGTTGGGTGCCGTGCCCTCCTCCTTTCCTTTAACAAAAAAAAACATAGCAAGAAATGACCGCTGTAGTCGAGTTTGAGATACCCAATAGTATCTGATTGAATTAGGGATGACATAAGATCGATAAACTATCGAAATTGAGCCAAAAATACGATAAGATTATGAAATATTAAGATAATATTATGGAAATCGAATAATTCGATTTGTATAGGCCCGGCTTAAAGTTGTTTAAAATATTATGTACGTCTCAAACTATCAAAATGTATTCGATATTAGGTCGATATTACCGATAAACAATGGTTTCCCATGGTAGAGTTTGTGTTATTTATGGCGATACTATAAACTCAATATTTTATTTGCATTTCTCTCAATGAATTGACTTTATATCTCATATTCCATTATACTCAACAAGTACCGGGCATAAAAAACTGCTCAACTAGCCCAAGTTTGGTTGACAATTTGTTGACAATTGCGTTTCACACTTTGCATAATAATCAGAGAATCACAGAGCGACAGAAACCGAGACCGCGAAAATAAAGTTTGCATAGTTCATAAGGCGCTCTGCTCTGGCTTATGTTGGCAATTGAAGATTCTTCCAGTCCCCGGCGGAATCCGAAACCAATTGAAGGCGAGACAATTTATGGAAATGTATTTACGAGGAACTTCTGTCAGCGAAATGAATCAGAATCACTCGGAATCGCAATCATAAATGTATGGAATATCTTTCGCCATCACAGTGGCAGTCCCAGTGGCAGTCGCTTCAAGTGAAAAGGCGCACAACAACAGAGCTCGTTTGTAATCGAATAGCTTCGAATATGTCGAACACGAAGCCTCTATTTGATTGTAATGAATGTAATTGCATTTGTTGTCGCCGCCGCTCGTCAAGTGATTCAGGTAATTGCGAAATGCGGCAATGTATATTTTATATTTCCCCCTCGTTGCCCGTTTGTTGCATTCTGTCTGCATTCAAAATCCAACCAGAGCACGACTGACACGGCGAAATCGTGAAAGTGTATAGGCTAGATAAATCTGTTGTCCGTGTTCCATATAGATATGTCTGGCTTGTTTTTGGATTTGTAATTGTGTTGTCATTAAGTCATTGTTATATATACTTATTTTATGTGATCTATTATTAGGTTTAGATGAGAAAAGAATTCTCAAATATGTCTAGGAAGAAGCTTGTGTTAAGCTCGCTGAATGTTGAGGTTGGTCAGTAAAGGGATACTGATGACAGTCTTTGGCTATCAATAGAAACAGATTGTTGTATTCAATTTTGTATTTCTTGTGTTTTTTTTTTATTTATTATTATTATTATTAATTTTTTCTTGTACATGAATTCCAACATTTTTTTAATAATAATAAAATAATAAATAATAAGTTATAATTTTATTTATTTAAGTATTTTTTTATATATATATTTATTTTTTTATTATATTAATTAAAAAGTTAAAAATAATATAACAAATAAAATATAAATATTTACTCATTTTTGAATTTGAAAATTAGAATAAAGTCCAGAAATTATTATTAGAAAATGTCTATCATCATAGATACCCTTGAACGTTAAGCATTTTGGAATTCTTTCAAATATTTTCATAGCCTTTGAAGTGGTTCTTAAACGATAAAAGAAAACTGCGACAAATTCACCAACAAAAAAGGAAAACTGGACAATATTTGGTTAGCCGAATGACGAAAGCTGCAGACATGTGTATGTACAAACATAAACCACGTAATACATACTCCATTTGGATGAACAGAAAATAAATAAATTAAGAATTCACTCGACCACAACGACGCAAAACGAAACCCACTTTGGTTTTCGATCGCGCTTCGCTCTGCTCTGCTTTGCTTTTGCTCTGCTTCTGCTCTGCTCTGCTCTGGATAGCTCCGTGGCCGTTCATGTTCTTTTCGCTTTATTATTATTACTTCTGCTCGGGGTTTCTTTCCATTTCTTTTGATGTCAAAACAAAGCAGCAAATGTTTGTAATTGCTTATCGCCACAAACTGTTTACACAAGGCAGCAGCACCAGCGTGCTCTAATGGGGGCCGTTGTTCCCACAAACCCACATATATGGGCCATTCATGCATTCATCCTAGCCAGCGGTCACCTCTTGGCTTCCGTTCAGCTCACGTTCCTCGTTTTTATTTTGAGTATTTTTTTTGCCTCTATAAAAAGCAGTCCCACTTATGCCTCACAAAATGCATAATAATATTTTCAACAAAATGAAATTGGTACTCCGCCGGGAGGAGAGGAGACAAGCACTCAAACACACGGTGGAATTATGGTTAAAAGTTCATAAAAACCGCAGTGGGAGTGCACTTGTCAATCGAACGAATGGGAAATGCTCTAAATATATCATTTTTAGTATTATGTTTATGATTTTCGTTGCGAAATCTAAGAAAGAATGAGGGAGAGATTTTTAATTCTTTATGTTTATTAATATTTTTACTTCTAATTAAGTAAGGCAAGTGGAAATTTAATGATTTCTGACTCAGATCCTCGCACCACCAATTGGTTCCCTTAACCAATGGATCCAATGGAAAAATCCCCACCAAGTGCCAGACAGTTGGCAGGTGTTGCCCGTTTTTACGGGAATCTATACGACTTAGAGTTCGAGTGCTCTGCGGTTATATAATACTCGGTACACTCAATGTTCCCTGTACTTGTCTTGGCCTTCTTTTTTTTCATGTATTTATTGGTAATAACATTTTGACATCGAAAATGCATGCTCCGAATGCCATGACTCCATATGGCTGTGGAAATCGGATACGGGGATGCGGATATGGGGGGTGAACGGGTATTAAATGTCGGAATCAATAAAAAAGATTGACACATGTGCTTGTGGCATTTATGAGTTGCAAGTGTTGGTAGCATCAATTTTCCATTTCCTTAGCCAGTCACAATTGCTGAATCCTTGACTGAATCTAATAAGCGGCGACTTTTTAACAGGATGTCGCACGAAACCACATCGAAGGAGGCGGCAGGAGCCGCACCTGCTGTAGTGTCCTGCTCAGATGCCTCCTCCAAGGTGGAGGTCATTGTGTACACCACCAAATCGGACAAGACTCTGAAGCAGAATATGAATGCCAAGGATGACACGTTGAGGAAGCGCACATCCCTGATCATAGTGCCACAGCAGGTGGACGATATCCAGACGGGAGAGGTGGAGGACTCAAAGAACCTGGAGAATGGCAACGGGAACCGCAACTCGGTGGCCAGCATGGACAGCTGCGTCTCGAACACCACCAGCCAGAGTAATCAGTCAAGGGGCTCTAGCTCTTCAGAATCTTCCTCCTCCTCGGGCAGCAGCAGTGGCTCCGATGTGGATGCCCATGCCGCCTATCAGGATCTACAGAATGGCAATGCTGGTCAAGAGCTACACTCACCCTCACCCACGCCCTCGCCCAGGTGCCACTCCTCCAGCTCGTCCTCCGCCTCGGAATCCACCTCGTGCTCAAGTTCGGCGGATTATTCTCTCCGTGAGCAGCTCAAGAATTTTGCCAATCGAAATGCGGCTGAGCCAGAGCTGCTGCGAGCTTCTGTGGGGGAACTACCACCCTCTGCAACCCGTCTCCTCAAAGGGATGAGTCTTCCAGTTGGAGATCAGCAGCCTCCTGTGAGCAGTGCCCTCTGCGATGCCCTGCTGAGTCCCCAGGAGGTGCCTCTGGGACGTCGTTACGCCGAGGTGGCCCAGTTCAAGGGTCATCCCAAGGCGAGGTGAGTTTTGGTTGGAAATAATAAATATTTTCATTTATCTACATTATTTTTTATTGAATATTTAAAGTGAACTTTCTAGGAAACCCTTTTGAAACTAAAACCCTTAAGAATCAAGTGACATCCGGCTTCCTTCTCCTTAGTTATCCATACAATAAGTGACCCAGTCTCTGGCAACTCTCTCTCTATTCCATGGCCTCCTCTCCAGGTTATCTAACCACAAACACTTTGCAGTCGCTGCTCCTCCAGTTCTCCAGCTTTTCAGTGGATGCATTGTTTGGTAAACGATGTCAACTGGCTGCTCGAGTCGAGGAGCACACAGGCTTCAGGCATCTCCTCGTTGGAGAGCTGACTTGCTCCCTGCAGAGCGATCCATTCCTCATCTCTGTATATGTAGCTGCACATGCATAATACACAACTTAATTAGTATTACTACTTTATGGCACTCTCGGCGACGTTGCTTCTGCTACTGCCTCTTTCCTGGCTCCAACTTGGCCTTTTCAGCTTTGGAGTGAAGCGAGTAAAAATCTAATAATGGAGCATTCCACACACGCACTGCCATTGCCACATTACCATATCAAAAACGTTTGGGTTTGCTGCTGCTGCTGCCTTCCTGGGGTTCCCCCGAGGGCATAGACATGGGGTTAACTTTTAGGTCCTACTCCTGGTTCTTCTCCTGCTCCTTCTCCCTCTTTTTAGCCTTCAGAAATGCATTTCTCTGGATGAAGTGTATGGTTTGTGAGCTGCCTACACTGGCATTAAATCTGGAAATATGTTTGCACAAAGAACATGCAAATGAGCTTTTTTAGAACAAAAATAACTTGGTTATAGATGTATTTATTTATTTACCTAGAATAGCACCTGATTTTATTACCTTTGTCCTTGTAAATATTAAAAATATCCTTCAAATTTATTATTACTCATTTACCTCCAAAGAAATCCCACTTTCGAGTGCACATTCTGTGAACTTTGAACGCACTGAACTCTCTCCTTTGCACTCTTGCCTCCCACACATTCCCACACACACTCGATGTGTCAGCTGTCAAATGGGGAGTACTCCGGACTCCTCCGGACTTCTCCGGACTCCTCTGGCAACCATCGACAACTATGTTGAACTTTTTGAAAGCTGTCACAACTAATTTGCATACGCCCTGCACTTCAACTCGCATCTCCCAGACTCGAATCCAATCCAATCCGACCACAGCCAGTCGAGGGATCCCTCTACCCGCATCGACATCCTGCCTGCGCCTTTGTTGTATGTTACATATGCTTTTGCTTTTTTGTTTTGCTTTCCACACTTTGATTTAGACCCCGTCTGTGCCTCCATTACTCTCCGCCAGAGTAAATATTCATGGGGGCTAAAAAACTTTTGACAATTTTCGGGCCAACTGTGATTGTGCTAGGACTTGCCCCTCCTCAACTCTTTGTATTTCCGGCTCTACGAATAAGGATTGAGGGCCAAACTTTTCAAATTTCAGTGCGGCCCCAATAATTGAGTTAGTTGGGAGAGAAATCTTTGAATTCTTGCAGTTTTTTTGAAGAGAAATGCAGCGTATAAATGGGTTTTGTGTTGCTATTCAAAGTCTTTGACTATTTTGATGTCAAAAGTTGGTTTATTAAACTCGCAGAAGGATAAAACATATACTATTTTATAAATAAGAAGTGATGATTTAATATGAAGAAATATATAATCATATTTAATATCAAAATCTACTTAACTTCCTCTGCAAACCCATAAAGTTGGTTATAATAACAAACCCCAAGGCCTAAGTTAAAGCCAACTTAAGGTAAACACAGCCATTATTCAAGGTTGCTCCAATATTGACCCCTCCTCAGCCATTTACACTTAATTTCAGGGCCCCGAATTGACCTTCAATCAGCGGACTAACCGCCGCGCCACAGGACACCGACACGGGCTCCTTGCTTGGAGCCAGAGCCAAAGCCAGACCCCGAGGTCCCTGTAGTCGTTGCCACTTAATCTTAATTGCCATGAGTGGGCGCATTTCCATACGTTACATCAGTGGAGGAGACCCACTCCGAACTGCTTCGAGCTGCTCCTTCCTCCTGGCTGTCATTTTGCTGTTTTGTTTATCGCTTCGCCTTTTGTTTGTTCTATAAATCCTCATAAATTCAAGCGTGTTTCGGTTTCAGGGTGTCCTTGAGCGGCCCCCCCGAAGTTTTTATAGGCCGACTAATTTCTCGAAAGTATTTTATTATCCACCCAGAAGCCAGAACCCAGAACCCAAGGACCCTGCATGCGGTTGACGTCCGTGTTTGTTCCGTGTTAATTTGACATGATTATGTCAGAGTGTTTGACAACTTGTCATATGGCTGAGTCGAGCATTTTTCGCCTGCTTCCCTTGTTTATGAACGCTTACTGTTCGTCCTTTTTTTTCTGTGGGGTCTGGGTTCTGGGTTCCTTGGGCCCTGATCCATCAACACAGACGGAAGTTGGCGCACATGCCGGCTTTTCCTTTTCTTTTTTCACATTTTTTCCGTCACTTTCCTCTCGCACTTTCTCTATTCTCTAGCCATTCATTAATAACATTTGTGTCCTATCGTTAGAAATATTGTTAAAATGGCGTAAAATTGGCCGCTTTGAGGCGTCATCATGATGTGCGAGTGCCGGCGTCCTTCGTCCTGCGACCTTCGTCTTGAATTTTAGCCACTTTGGCGACAACGAACAAAAAATGTGTCGCAAATTAACCTTTTGACAGCCGACTGAGGGTGGCAGCTGACAAATGGGCTCGGAATTCAGGATGTGGGCTTAGCCTTTAAGACGAAAGAGTCTTGGGAGTGGAGAGAATAAAGTGCACTTGAGGACTCTTAATGCACTTATTTGTGGGGAGTTTTTATAAATTAATAAAACAGGCGGTGTAGTTATGTACTATTTATTTAATATAATTACAGAATGATGTATATTTTATGGTCCTTTGGATCATATTAAGGAAGCTGTTAATTAATTTTAAAGGCCACCATCTTTTGTATACTTTATTTATTAAATTTAATGTAGTTCTTAAAGATTGTAATAGGTATAATGACCTCTCAAACGCTTATATATTTTAAAGAGATAGTATTTCTTTATAATACCATTTCAATATTTTATTATAATATGTTTACTTATTAAGAAATTTGATTCTTATATTATTTAATTATATATTAGGGTTTATTATATTTTTAAATCATACATTATAGTATATCCTATTATTAAATTATATTTTCTTTAAGTAAAACCCTTCAAGCCTCATTATTAATTATTTCTCTGGTATTTTCCTTGCAGAACCAGCGAACCCCTACCCTCAGTGGGCTCTGCCACGGCCTCCTCCTTGGAGGCAGCAGCCGCCTCCTTGGATTCCTCCGGCAACAACAAGACCATCAATAACAACATCCATCACAATGGCCAAACGCAGCCACAGAAATCTCAACAACAGCAGCAGCTGAGTGTACTGGCCCAATCCAATCTCAATAACAATAATAACAACAACAAGAACCCAAACAGCCAGAACGGAGTGCCCGGCTCCATGACCTCCGCCTCGAACCGAACGGACACGAATCAAAACCAAAGCCAGAACGGCGATAGCCGAAGGAGCAGCAGCCTCGATCCGGATGCGGATCCAGACGATGTGGTGGACATGGCCCACAACGGGGCCTTCGAGGATGATATGGAGGCCCTGCTGCCCAAGTGCTCGCGTCGCTCGAGGGATGAGCTCAGTCAGGTGAGGTTTTTATGAATTTTTAAGAGGGTTTTATTAACATTTTTACAGGGTTTGAATAGTTAATAATTTATATAGAATTATTAAATTTATTTTATGTTCTGAAAGTAACTGAAACTGAGTCAAGTAAAGGCTTTCTTCAAACCAGAATAGTAATCCGAAGCTAAGGAAGAGCCCTAAGCATATGTACTGCTTCTCCGTGTCCAGTTAGACTCCTCCTGGGGCTCTGGCTTCGGATGTATATCTAATTTGCTACCTCTTATTGCTGGCTTGCAACTCCTTGGAGAACGCACCGACATTTGTCGCCTCCATTCGGACAGCTTGCCACATGTGGCTGCCCCACACACAGCCAAGTGCCAATTACCAAGGCCTGCCAATGGGCCATCAGTGCCCGGAGCTCGGGTTCTACTCCCCCCTATCTAAGCATTCATTCCTCCGTTCATTCATTCATAATTTGCTACGTGTTGCCTCCGATTCCAGCCCTGACAAAATAATGATTATGTTCGTTGTCGGGTCCATAAAGTGCGCATCAAATGATTTCGACTTTGGCACGAAAATAAAAATTACAATACACGTCCTCAGTGTTCCTTAGAGTTTCCTACAGTTTCCCTTCGATTTTCCTTACATTTCCCTTACAGTTTCCTCATTATTGCGAGCTGGTCGTGCGTGCCTTGGCGGTGAAGGCTTTTATTTTTTCCCCCAAGATTTCTTCATTAATAACTGTGAATCCTTTTGGCTCTCGTCGCGTCTCGTCTCGTCCTGCTGCTGCCTAATGGTTTGTAATTTCCTTACGGGGGTGTGACGGGGAGAAAAGAGTTTGACAAGTCAATTTGTTAGTTAATTTGATATGCGTTGCTATGCACGAGGCAGCAGCCATTCACTCAGTCAGTCATGCGTTCTAATTGCTTAATAATTTCCAAAAAACCACCTCGAAGGCCTTTCTCTCTTACGGCAAGGAAATCTTGGCTAACCAGATTCAAAGGGATACTCCAAAAGGATATATAGAGAGTGCTTAAGGGCGTGGCAACCACAATTGAGATAGTCGATGCCACCAGAATCGTCTGGGGCGTGGCCAGCATCAGACACAGACTCAGACATGTGTTCACATTTTAATTTGCGAGCTGCACTTCCTCCTGTTGCACTTGTCGAGGGCACTGAAAGAAAAATATTGTAAGGAGAGGTTAGAAAAGGGAATATTTTAAATTTTCTATGATTTTAGGTATTTAAGATATCAGATTAAAGGATAAATAATGAAAAGAAGCCATATAATGGTGGATTTATTATAAACAATGTATAAAGCCTTCCGACAATATTAAACCAGCGTGTGGTTTAAAATAAATTTGTCGCTGAATTCTAACATGGGAATTTTAGGATACAATCCCTGAAACAACTTACGCTTGATGTCGGTAGGTGGAAATATTAAATATATGTTAAACATTCCCAAAATATGACAGCAATGCCAAAGAATGCAACAGAAAACGCGTAATTACAAAACTGCTTGTCGCTAAATTCCATTTTGAGAATTTTAAGGAACTTTTTGCGATTAAAATTCAATCTCAGAGTATAAAACATTCGTGTTTAGCTTATATCAGCTGGGAAGATGTATAGACAACTTATTTTCTTAGTTTTCGATTTATTTTTTATTTAATATTTAATAATATAATTTCCAGTGCAGTTGCGGCTTCTGCCTGACCAGCAGCTGGGCATAAAATATTGATTCCCCGACATTGCCAGACAGGCCCAAAACAGCTGAGGCCAGGGCCCAGGCCTTGCACATCCTTTGCTTGGAGGTCCTTTGCTCCTTTGCTCCTTTTTGGCCATTTATGAATATTCAATAAAAACAACAGCGAACATCAACGATGGGCGATAAAAGCGTCTGGTCGGTCTCCGGTTGGAAAGTGTTGTCCTTTCTGGCCAATATTTTCCGGTGCAGGAATGATGTTGCGGTGCAGGAAAAACTCGTGCAATTTTTCAGCTTGGACTGGGACTGGGCCAGGACATCGTCTGCACACACACACAAGTTTTTATCGCCCGTCGCCGATCAAAAGCAACAAGGACTCTGAGGCTGACTTTGAGTTTGAGCCTGGGAACTGGGCAACTTTATTACTTTCATTATGCTTTATCCCTGCCGGCCGCCGGTGGTCGCCGGTAGCCGCTGCCGCCGCCGCCGCCGCTCCGCCTCCTTTGGCCATAAACAACTTTGCCTCTAATCTCCTGGCTGCGGGCCATGTCGAGTGGACAACGTCCCCTGTTCAGGTGTCTTTTTCGCCCCTGATCCTGGCTGTGGGGGGGGCAGCTGTTTGCACAGGTGCACACGTCTGCTAATTGCAGCGGTATTAGTGGAGCTTTGTCAGCGGCTTAAAGGTTGTCTCTGTCCCCTTTTAGGAACTTTTCTAGTTGTTGTCCTGCTTGGAAAATACCCTTTTCAAGAGGGGTTACTCGATTTGTGGGTTTTTTAGTTGATAAAAAGGTTTTATTTAGCGAAGAATTAAGAAAAATTTGTGTTAATAGTATTTATTGTATTTTATTATACTTTACCTTTTGCAGTCAAAGGTTTTTGTTGATAAAATTTCACTTCAAACTTTCAAATATTTATGTTTTTTTATTAAATGGTATTACTATGGCTCAGAAAACCAAATATACACATGATCCCAGATACAAATTCAATGCCCACCCCTGTTTTTCAATAATCTGCTTTAAGTTTCCCAGAGTTTTCTTAGTAAAATTACATTTTAAACTGGGAAATATTTATATTTAATAAAACAAATAATTATGAATCGAAAAACCAAATATACACATGCTTCCAGCTTCAAATTCAGTGCCCAACCCTGTTTTTCACAATTCTTCTACAGATTTCGTTCAAAATTTGTTCCCAATATCATGCAACCCTTCACTTTTAAAGGGTACATCCCCGTTTTTTATGATTTGGTTGTTGCTTTTGCTTCTTGTTGCTTGTCAGGCGAGAGATGTTTGCTGATATTGTCAGGTGGGGCAAGTGGGGCAGGTGGGGAAGGCAGGAGCAAAAGAGGACATGCTAGCGACATGCGACAGACGACCGCAGCAATCAGGCTCGAAGGGATGCCAGTTTGTTGTGTCCTGTCAAAGCCAATGAGGCGTCTGTCCGTAGCATGTCCTGCGGTCGCCTGTCCTTCTGCCCATCTCTAGCCAGGTTTTTAAAGTCCCTCTAATGAAGTGTGCGCTGGATATTCGTTCTCCATTTGCGTTAGTTTTTGGATACGAAGAGCGACGTCGTCGTCTCTGGTTTCAATTTTCGGGGACGCATATTCTTTGGTGTGTGCCTAATGGCTCTGACTTTTTGACAGCAGCCCATCGTTGTCAGGTCCGGGTAAGTGTTCTCTCTCCACAGAAGAAGACTGTCCAGATGGCCAGACTCTCGTCTCAGTCTCCATCTTGACCATTCTCGCCCATTTAATGGCGCACTTTATGTGCCGGCTTATTACTTGAGCTGAATGTTTATTGCATTTCCCATTTGGCCATCTCGGCATTTAGAATTTTGGAAAGCTTAAGCTCTTGTAAGCACTGTTGGCCATTTTCACACATTTTCCCTCTTGGCTTGGGCTTGTTAATTATGCATTCCGCTTCCGCTTTTCCAGCTTCCTGCATTTTGTGCAGCAGCGGCAGCAGCGTTGCCGAATTTCCTGGCTTGTTAATTATGCATTCATAGTGCGATGGATGGATGGATGGATGGCTGCCAGGATGGATGGATGGGCTGCAAACAAATCGACAACATGGCGCTTCAATTAGCTCTAAGCCCTCACTCTCTCTCTCGGTCTCCAAACTAACACGCACTCTGCTGACAGCTGCAACTGTTTTAAGGGCACTGAAAACAAAAGGGGTTTCGTAAAACTAACTAAAATATTATTTTAAAATTAAATAATCTGCAAGGAGCTTGAGATTTCAGACCACAAGTCCAAGGATCAACTCGGAATACCCCTAGAAACCTCCATAAAGAGCTTAAAAAACCAAGTTTCAACTCCTCGAGCTGAATTCCTGAGTTCTAGCCCATAGATTTATTTGCCAAGTGCACTCGAAGGGACCTCAAAGGACGACTCTGCCAGTTATATAATAAATATGGGTTCTGGGACTTGCACACACTCACTCACTCACAGTCATGTGTCACACACTCTTCCGTCTCTCCGTGTGTGTCTGTGATGTCTAGCTGCTGTTGTTCCGTCTGCTGTTGCCATTGCGGTTTTTCCCTCCACTTTTCCCCATTTCCCTTGGCCACTTTTGGGGCTCCCCGGTGCTGCCGCTGCTGTTGCTGCCATTAAATGTAATTCTCTGTGGTTTTTATGGTTTTTTAAAACATTCAACAACATTTTACGTGGCTGCTATTTATCTTTTATTTCCACGGATGCTGCACTCGCTGGCTGCTCCCTTGATCCCTGACTCACTACGGTCGCTCTGCCTGCGTGTCCTTCCTATCATGTCCTGTGCACGTTTTATTTTGCCGGCGTGGATGTTGCTGTTTTTGTTGCTAGTTGCCTGTTGTAGTTTCTGTGCACAGAGCAAAAATAGAGTAACCTTATTATTTATTTACTTTACAAATATCATATATTTTTGAGGCAGCGCACAGGGGATTTTCTGAAGAACTAGAGAAGTGTTGTCGATAATAGGTTTTTTTTAAAATATATATTTTTAAATTTGTTTTTTTCTCTGTGTACCTGCTGCCCTGCGCCAGGCAATAACTCAGTCTCGAGTGCAATTTGCCCGCATGCACGGCCACCGCGACAGGGACGGCCGCAGAGAGACACGTGCACGGCGGCTTATCGCTCTCACCTTTTGTCAAACTATTAGTTGAAAGGGCAAATTCTTTATTTTATTTTTATTTTTGGGGGAAAGGAACTCCCGAAAACGGCCACCGTGCACAGTGGGACTGATAATCAGCTTTGTGCGAACAATGGCGGCGCATCGCTCATTCACTTGCTCACTTGCGGTGTATATATGATTTTTGTGAAATTAATTTCACGCCGAGACCTGTGGCCCCGATAAGAGAAGCTTTATGCGGGGATTTCCGCCCCCGGCTACACACACGCACCCCATAATACATATAAATATATTTTGTATTATGTTTATATCTTGATCGGACGGCAGAAAATTCGCCAAAAAAAAAAGGGAAAAGCCATGGCGAAAGAGGGTGTGAGAGTATTTCAAATTAACTCAAAGCCGATTGAAAATAATAACGAATAATACCTGGGAGGCTGATAAATTAAATAAAAAAAGGGGATCTTTGAATATTTGAATCGGTAAGGGAGGGAAATTCATATAAGTACTTGTCTTTTGTTCATATTTTGTTAAAATTCCATTTTTTAATTAAACATGAGAACATAACTCAAAGTAAGTGAATAGAGCATTTTCCTTTGACTTTTCTTCTGCTTAAATCTAATTTTTTCTTTAATTTCCAAGAACTCTTATTGGCTGATTTCATTTCCGTTGCCTCTGTGCTTTTATTTTATTTTTTATTTCATTTTCCTTTTGCCCGTTTTTCCCCTCATTTGTCGCATTCGAACAATTTTCATTGCCTGCTTTTGGGCGGCGACAAATAAATAGTTTCTTCCCGTTTACCACCGACACCGTCCCGGCTTGTTGTGTGTAATTTATTAAATGCTCCTTTTGGCAGGACGGGGCGGGCATTTTGTCAATGGCTGGGAATTTTTATATTGCCATTGAATTTTGGCCAAAAGTATTTCCACCAATATTGGCAAGAAGATAGAGTTGCAAGGCGAGACTCCCGCACTCCAAGTCAGACTCCGACTCAGTCTCAGACAATTGTTTGCCAATATTTCGAATGGGAGAGAAAGGTGAGAGTTGTAGCGTGGAGCTGGCAGCTTGGGTCTGAGAATGATTTTCATTTTCAACAGCTGCCAGAACGGAAGCCGGCGAATACTACTTTCTTCGTCTGTCGTCTTAGTCTGGTTGCTCTCCCTCTCAGTCGCAGTCTCCGTCTCAGTCTGCTTCCGGCTGCTTTCATGACCGTGAAAGTGTTGCCCTTGTTCCTTGGCCCAGGACCCTCTACGCTTGGCTGGCCATTGTTGCATTGCCAGATATATATCTGTATATATATAATATATAAGTATGTATCTGTTGGTTTATATGGCCAGCTATAGCCAGTTTAAAGTCGCGACTGATTGCCCAACATAACGAGATGCTTTTGGAAGCCAAAATCAAACACACATGAGCCACCACCACAGCAGGAAGAGAGCGGGAATTACAGGGAGAAAAATACCTATTAAAATGGGAATTAAATTATAATTTTATTCATTTTATAACACTTTTTTTTCATCATTAAATTTTTTCTTTAATATTTTTTCCTTTTTGTTTCTTTTCCTTGAACTCTTTTTTATTATATTTTTGTTTCTACTTTTAATTTAATTTTCTTTTTAATTTTTGTTTTATTATTTTCTTTATTTAATTATCAAGTATAATAAAAATTCATTTTTTATTATTTTCGCATCAACGAATGAATTTCCTTTCTCAAATTTAAGTCACCCAGCACTCTGAATATTTTCTTCAAGTGTCTGAAAGAAGTCCAAGGAGTGGGCAAGTCAGTCAGCATCAACCCTCGGCTTGGATTTCCTCGGTGCGCCACTCAAAAATGCAGCCGGGCTACTCAGAAGTCGATTCCACGGGGTACACCATGGTTATTCTTTCCATGATTCTGGGGGTGGCTGCACCCAGCCAGGAGGCCATGAGACCGGGAGGCCAGGAGGAATTCGAGCCGAGGAACATCAAGCTATTAGAGAGATATCCCTGCATGTCTGCTTTTTATTTTTATGTGTCCTGGGCAAATCTGTAAACAAATGAGTGAGTGGGATCTGGGCAGAGATACCAGATAGCAGCCAGATAGCTATAATATTCCGGGGCAGCTACCAGGCTAACTTAATAAGTATCGCATTAGAGCCGGAGAGAGAGGAGAGAATATGGGGATTGGGGATGATAAAATGCGATGTTTGAAATGGAGGAAAATAGTGGTTTCAGCAGGACTTTTACGCATCCAATTTGGTAAGGATTCCCACTAGAAATTATTGAACTAAGCTGGGTTTTTATTATTGTCATGGTTTTATGGCTTATTAGGAATCCGGAAAGGTCTTGAATTAGTTTTGGGTATTATTATAATTACCTTGATTTTCTAGCTAATCAAGACATGAAATATTACAGTTTTACTAGATAAATTGTTTTTGGGCTCAGTAAATTATGTTTTTATACATTAAATACCTTATAATATTTAATATTTTATATATTTCATTAAAATACCGCTTTAAAGTGTTGTCCAAACATTATTGCTTAGAAAAAGTCTTCAATTTTTGACTTGAAGCCATTTAACTTTGACCCCGCCGCTTCTCTGGGGGCTCTGTGCCCATTAAGGAGGACTCTGTCCGGTAAATGACTATCATTAGGTCTCTCTGCCCAAAAAGAAAACCCAACAAAAAACCCAAGTTGCATTCACCGGCATTAACTTCTTTCTCTCCTCCTGGCCACCATGAAAACTAAGCGCCACTCGACAAGTTTCAAATAGTTCTCCTCGGCGTCCCAAGGCGAGCGAATGGAAGCGGGCAAAAAAGGCCAAAAGGGACCGCACCGCTGCTGACGTAATAAGCAATACTTAAGACCTAATGCAGGGTATAAAATATGCGCAGCATTCGTGCACCCACCTCGCACTCTGCCAGGACATAAGGGTTGCTCTCTGGTCCCTTTCGTCCTTTTCGGTCGCCCGCAGTGCGCGTTTCTTTCGCTTGCCGCTGCTGTGATTTTTGATTTAAGCATAATTTCGCAACATTTTCGCCGGAGCTGCTGCCCGGCCCCATGCTGTGAGCTTTGAAAAATTTCAAACATTTCTTCAAGGGATTTGCGCAATTTTCCCTTTCTTTTTTTTTGCGCTGGCTTGCTCCTGTTTGTCTGCTGGCGTTTTCCTTATTTCTTTCTTTTTTTTTGTTCCTGATCCCCTTCTGTTTTTACTCGCATTTAAATGCTTGGCAAATAAACAGGCGAACATTTTGCATTTCCATTTCATTGCGTTTGGTCTTGAAGGAGAGACGTCTGGATGTCTGTGGCAGCTTCTGGGCTTCATTTCCTGCTTCTGCTGGCTCTGCTGCCACCGCGGCGTATGATTAATGCGTCAAAGGCCAAAGGGACAGCGCTGAAACTCGATCTCCACTCGAAACCCGTTTAATAAATGACATCAAAAATTAAAATTCGCTGCCGGCGCGTAAATCAAATTTACAAAAGCACCAAATACCACTCCCTGAAGCATATACATATACCTATATATATATATAGACTGCGATATGCATCTGGCTGGTAAATCATCAAAAAAGGTGAGCCAGGCAACCTAATTTGACACTGAGGCAGAAATAACTCAATTAGTGCCACAGCGTGACCCTTTTTTTTCGCCTTCCCGACCTGTGCAAGTTTCTGCCGTCGTCTCTTCAAGGGGGTAAAAAAAAAGAAATCCGGATCCGTGGCGTTGTTAGTGGTAACGAGCCAAGTGGAAAGTGTGGAAAGCTGGAAAGCGGCGCGGAAAAGCCCTCGACTTTTTGTCCCAAAGCCAGCACACGCTCCAATGAGTGTGGAGATTCATCCCGCTAATGAAGGGAGTATCTCTCGAACGTTTTTAAATTAAAAGCGTCCAGCAGTGCAAATATTTGGATCAATGGAATTTTCAGACATGATTCAAAGAAAAAAGATTCCTATTAAAAAAAAAAATAATAAGAGAGCTATTAACGATTGTGGTCGACTATGAGATACCCGATACTGCAAGTCTTGTGGGTTGAATTATATTTATACTCTTATTCATGGGACAACTTGTATAAAAACTTAAACAGTAAGTAAGCTAGAGTCCAATTATGTTCTGATAACTTCCTTATTTATCTTACAATTGTTCTAAAATTTATAAAAAACATTAGAAAATTTTTTTTATTATATATTTATTTACTTTCTAGCTAAAACTGGCTAAAAAAATATTCTAGAAAGCAATAAATAGAAAAGGATATCAACCAAAAGGCGATATATTTAATTAAAAGAATCATTTTGTCAAATATTATCATTTTTAAATATAATAAATATCTAACGGGGTTTAAAAATCATGAAATTCAATAAAAAACCTATATTATCAGCTTTAAAAATTCGCCAAAACTATTTACACATTCCCTGAAATATGAATAACTTTACCTAAGATAAGAAATAAATCCATTTACATTTGTTACCATTACCATTACCGAATCATCGCCGCAGCTTCTGCAGCCTGAAGCCTGAAACCTCTGGAACCCTTAACGTGGCTCATTGAAATTCAAGTGCTAGCATCGTTTATCTTTTGATTAGTTTCCCCAGGGTATCGCCGCGGTCTACCCACTCTAGTGCCTTCCATTTATGTTCGAATAATCTACATTTGCATAAGCATTTGCCTTGGCATCAATTCAGGCATCGCTTACACTTGGCAAACATCATCATCAGCAGCCTCGTTGTGACAGAGGGTGACATCTAGCACGAGTACGAGTATATATATGTACAGACATACATATATCCATCCGAAAAAGGACACCATCCCCCAAAGTGTGGCTGCACTTTTGATGCTGCTGGAAAGTATGCTACGCCCTCACTCTTCCTCTCTGCCTCCGAAAACTTCAAAAGCCAGCCCTTGGCAATTTTCAATTAAAAACGCCTACAAAACGCGCTACAGAATTTCTGCTGTTTTTGTTTCGCTCTTTGTTTGTCCCAGCTCCTCCTTCAGCTGGGTTTTCCTCTGGAAATTTCCTGGCTAGGCCTTGGGCCTTAAAGTTGGGTAGCAGCTCCCCTTAACAGTTCTAGAGAATTTTCCCGACATGGAATTGCACTCACTCGCTGGCGGAGATTACAGAAATATGGCCAAAGGCAATGTGTCAAGTGTGCTCCTTTTCGGAGGAGAAGAGATGCCAAGCTGTGCTCCAAACTTGGTCAAGGAGCAGACAAAGATTCTTAGCCCAGAAAAACCTTTAAAAATCTACCTCTTAGCTTATATTTCTCTAATAACTTAAATAATATTTAATTAAAATGATTTTCTTTCCCCCTTTCCAGTCACGCACATCGCTGGTGTCCAGCTCCGAGGGCGGCATCCTGGCCGAGGGCGAGACCTCCAGCGAGGATGGCGAGGAGGAGGAGCCTGTGGAGGCCGAGGACGAGGATGAGGGCGGCGAGAGCAGCCGCGACGATTCCAGCGACAATTCACCGCCCTGTGACCTGGGCCTGATGGAGCGCCTGCTGCTGACCCATCCGATGTGGTTCCTGCCTGGCATCCAACGTTCCGGGGCCGTGCATCTGCTCCAGGGCAAAGAGGAAGGGGTGAGTACCAGTCCAATCCCGGGCGATAATTATTAATTTATTGATTTAGCTTAATGAGACAATTTGGTAAATCAGCAAACACACACATGTGACCGCACAAATTTGCACAACAATAAGGGCGAAAGGGCTAAAAAAAACACACATTTACATATACAAATTGCAATCAATTAACGGGCAGCCATGTCCTGCCATGTCCTGGGCTAGGCAGGGGAAGATTCATTAATATTACGACAGGGCAGGACAATGGCAAGCCCTTTTAATTGTAAATGTATAAAGATAAACAAAGAAATGTAGCCAGGACCAGGACTCTATGCTGCTGCGTTTGCAAATTCATTGAAATTTATCTGACTCGAGCAGCAAATGGCAGACAATGCTCGCCAGGATGGGGATGAGGATGAGGAGCTGGAGCTGGAGCATATCTAGCATGAGAAACGAGCGCCCATTCACAAAAGGCGACAAGAGACAAAAGCCAAGTCCCAGTAATGGTCAGCAGGCAGTCATGCCAGGCCAGTCAGAGGTTGAAAAAAGCAAGAGCAGGAGCTTCAGGAATCTGCACTGAAAGAACACCAAGCATCATCCTCTCTTACTATAAAAAATAGAAAGTAAAGGAAATGGAAGCTCCCATTATCTCAGTGTCTGGCCAGGAACGGGGGCTGCTGACCATTTTGCGATTCAAAGCTCTTCTGCATAGACAATTGAAATTACGGGCAATGGTTGGCACTGGCAGATAGGACACACAGGTAATGCCTGAATGGAGCCAAGGAGAACGGGGAACCGAGTGGAATGTCCAACAAATTGTACAGATTCAATAAGGCAAGCTGCTTCCCCGAGACTTGAAGGCAGCAATTATCACGTGGGGGAAACTCATTAAGGGATTCCGTGATTTATTTTTTTTAAGCTAGCTTCGAGTCGGGCTTCCATGAGGATATTCTGCCAGCCTTTGTTCAATATTATTTCAGGGCAAAACCCTATGAAATATATTTATTCGGGGATATTTTTTCTATTAATCAACTTTGGGTAAACTTTGTGGCAATGTTTGACTGGAAAGTTTAATTTTAAGGAAGGGAATATATAGTGGGTAATACCCTTTATTAGAGCTTATAGATTTTATGGATTATTATGGATTATTACTTCAAAAATTATTTAGAAAATATATTTAAAAGGGGAAGAGCTGTAACTACTTTAGGGCATATTTCCCTATAAGTTCCTTATATAAAAGAGCATTTATCCAACGGCCTGGTCTGGGAGAATAGCAAATGGCACGCACTCTCCTTATTTGAATGGAAATCTCTTTTCTCTTTGCTTTCTTTTTTTATATTTTTTGTCCTGCCTCTGCCAGCTCTGCAATTTTCAATTGTCGAACGCGCCTTAACAATGGCTCATTGATTGCAACGGCCCGACTTCCGACTGCCGACTGCAACCCTAAAGCCCTGCCTTCTCTAGAATTTACCTTCCAGCTGCTGCTTATCACTGAAAAAAAGAATATATAATAAATATTAATATAAAACAATATTTTTGTAGAAGAAACTAGAATTTTTAACTGCTAGAATGCAAATTTTATTATGAAATAATTTCTTTGAACTCCTAAAATAAAGGTTTAACTAGAAAAACTATGATTTTGAACTCCTAAGATATAGATTTAATTCAAGAAACTATGTTTTTGAACTTATAAACTACAGACTATATTGAAGACATTTTTTTTTAACTCTTGAAGTATATATTTAATTGTAGAAACTATGATTATAAACTCTTAAGACACAAATTTGTTCCTTACAAGTTTTTAGGAAGACTTTCAAGTACTTAAATACAAAATATAAAGGGTTTCTGTGACCTCTAAATAAGTTAATGTTGATTTCCTGGTAAATTAGCTTATTTAAAAATGTTTTCTTATAGAATTTATATTTTTTAAGACTTCCAAGATCTCTAAAGACCCCGATTTTCTGCTCAGTGCAATTAAAATTTGCGCGGGAGGCCCACCAACTTTTTCCGCCAACTTTTGCATTTTGCCGCTTGCTCTTTTTCAGTGCGTCTCCTTGCGTGCCTTTGGAAATTGTCTGCTGGCTGTCTCCTGTCCTCTCCCACACTCCCTGGCAGGAACCTCCTCCATTCATTGCTAATTGCATGCAACAACAGGAGGAGTAGGGGGCTCCTTCCCTGCAGGCTGCCTCAATTATACGGCAAACGCTTCGGAAAGCTCCTTAAATCCCCCATTAGAATGCAGGACACACTCTCCCTCTCTTGTTTATGAGTTTAATATATAAAAAAAAGGGGGGAAAGAGGAAAGAAAGCAAAGCATTTAATTGAAATTGAAGTAGTCCTGCAGCTCCACTCGTTCTGTGTGTAAATGTTTGTAATTAAAAATCAATCAATACGCTGCAACCGGACGGTGGACCGCCTTTTGTGGCGTCACATGTGGCGATCCATTTGCCAGCCTGGTATTTTAATTACTCGCTGTAGCCAGTGCCGCGCATGGAGCCCTCATTGGTGGGCTTCCCATTGAAGTTTAACAGATTTTTCCTAGCCCTGTTTGCACACGGGGGTTCCCTTGATTTTTTCCCGCTTCCTGGCATCCGATTTCGATTCCGATTTTTCCCCCATCAATCATAAATTGGGAGGAGTAGGAGGAGTTGCAGGAGTAGAGGCAGGAGTTGCCACATGTGCGTATGTCTCGCATTTCCATTCACCTCGCACCGATTTATGTACGTATTTTTTTGTATCCCGCCTCCTTTATGGCCTCCTGTATTTGTTATGCCGACCACAGAATGTAATTAGCAGCAAATGTCGATGGTTGATGGACCAAACGATGACCAGACCACGCGGACTGGCCAACAGCTGGCAGGGAGCAGGAGGAGCAGGAAGCATAGGAAGAATATGGTGGTGATTGGAGGCCTGAACGATTGGCGGAGTCCGCGACATCATTAGCGCTCGACACCTGTCCAGTGAGCGATGGATCTTTAATGGATGTTTAGAGCTCTCTGAGATTGAATATATAGCTTGTTACTTAAAGAGTGTTAGGAAAGACTTATTTAATATTTGAAATTCCTAGGAAATTAGGGATAACTTCGAGGATTTTGATATTATAAACATAGATGTACAATATAGCAAAGCTAAATTTATTATTATTTCTTTATATTTAATAACCCCCTGTTATTATTTTATTATTAATTTATGCGCTGTTAATTTAAAACAATTTTGATTCAATAAGAACCTTTTTTGATAAGTATTATATCTTTTTTCTATCATTCGAGCTTTTTCAATGTCTTAAGGTCCTCACAAATTGTTACCTTATTTTCCAACCCAGTTTATTTAATAACTTATTTGTTTCTCCTATGAAAACATTTTAGGTTTTATCCTAAATCCTTTCCAAAGTTCTCAATTGCTAGTGTTAACCTTTTCCTTTAATTAAACTTCATAATAATCTCAAATACCATTTAATAAATACCCAAAAATAAATATTCTTAAGGGAAATATGATTGTAATAATATAAATTTCTATTATTATAGATTTATGCATTTATTCTTTATTTAAAAACTGTCATTTTATTATTTTTCTTTAATTTTTGTAGATAGAAATATTTGTTTATAACCCTCACTCTTCATAAAAACATAATTCTCTTGTTTATTTACTCTCTCTCTTTGAAAAAATTGAAAATGCCATATTTTTTCGGCACAAAAACTAATCTTCCGTCGCTGACAGCTGAAATCGCTCTATTTTGCGATCTTAATTCGGATTCGCATTATTAATTCCGTCTGCATTCATTGCACACGGCGTTTCCGCATCCGATTCATTTATTCTTTTCGCATTTTTCGCGTTTGATTGGGGAATCACACGCGCACGCACATCCTTTGATCCCTTTGACCGAAAAATCCTTTGTTTGTTTCACTGTTTCGACGAGCTCTTGAACTATTTTTTGGTGCGCCTTTTGGCAGCATTTCGGCAGCAGTTTGATTTATGAATGCAAGGCCCGGGCCAGGAACATGGCCAAAATGAACTTGTTAAGCTGCAGCTAAGGCCAATCCGCATTGACATGCTTAAATGGCCAAAAACGGAACAAACACAGTTAAATTGAATTTTTTCTCGCCCCTTCCGAAAGCGGATGCGGCTGCGGCTCTTCGGCAGCTGTGTTTCAATGTCACCCTTTTTATGTTTTTCCTTCTCAGCTTACATGGCAAAAAGTCAGACGAATAAAATAAAAAACCAGAGTACGGGAGAGTGGCCGCCACATAGGCGCAGACAGTTTTTATTTATCACCCAAGTGAGCTGGGGGAGTATGAGATCCTCGCTCTCTGGTGTGGATCGGGTGGCCAATGGCCATCAACAGCAGGCACAGAGTCAGTTAGTCAGTCCAGCCAGCTGATGAGGCGATAAGGGAAAGCAGACAGTTGCAGGATGGGTTAGGCCAGGCTCCGTGTCCTGTTCAATTCGATTTCCCTCACCATTAATAGAGGAATGTGTCCGAAAATGATATTAGCAACCACACACAGAGGAAAGGGGAAACAGGATGTGGTATTTATTGACGTGTTTATACGGAAAGTGACTTTAAAGGGCAATTAACTAAGGGATTATAGCTTGAATAAAATAAATACTAAGCAGACTATAATAAACTTTCTATTTTAAACCAAGTAAATTATTTAAATAATTGAAATGTGCTTCCTGTTCAGGTTCCTGCCATTAATAATTGTCTCATTTAATTAAAAACCCTCCCATTATTATGTAAAGTCACTTTAGATTAAAATCAATGCTCAAAATAAATATATTTTTGATTTAACAGCATTGCTAAATATGCAATTATTTAGGCTGTCACATTTATTAGCCCTCCTCCCTGTTGGTAATATTTTGCGGCAACTGTCACAAAAATGTCGAGTACACTCGGTTAACGCAAATGTTTATGCCAAAAGCGAGGGACCCTTCAACGCCTGCCAAAGTGAAAACTTTTCTGACAGCTCTTCCACATCCTCTTCCTATTGTGTGGCGTCACACATGGCGTATACGTCATTTTTTAGGAGGGAGCACGAGAGCAGGCAGCAAGTGCTCCTGACTGACTGCATTTTCGGCGGCAACGATGGCAACACATTGTGCTAATGAATTATTAACAAAAATTATAATTGAAAGCCGTTTGCCAAAATGAGTTTAATGCACTTTGAGGGGCAACGAGGCAGAGGCGGAGAGAGGTCAGCCGGAATGAACTCCAGTGAGGGAAAGCGAAAGGGAAAACGGGAAAGCGGGAAAGCGGGAAAGCGGGAAAGCGGGAAAGCGGGAAAGCTGGGGGGCTCATGAGGCTAGCGGAAATAAAGGGAAATCGGCTTAAGGGAAGCGTAGACGGCGCCATCGACTCTTGAACTGTAAAGTGAAAGCCGCTTACAGAGGCCATTGGCAGGTGTGTGTGTTGGTGTGTGTGTGTATGTGACAAAAAGAGGGTACAAGGGAGTGAGGGGTGAAACGCATAAATAAGGCGGCGAAAAATGGGAGAGGGAGGGTCCTGGCCAAAGGGAAATTCAATTTTCTATGCAAATAAGTCAGGCAGGCTGCTTGACCAAAGGGAGCAGCTAGAATAAGTTGACTGAAGTTGTATTTCTTTGAAAATGTATACATTTCAAGCCTTTAAAATATTTATTAAATGCTACAAACATTTTTAAATAAATTAAATTTACATAAACATGAATTTTTTATGCAGTTTTAAGTTATTTAATTAATAAACACAAAGAAATGAGTTCAAAAGTTTATAATTTCGTTAGCTAGAAGCCAAAAAGGTTAAAAAAGAAACAAAGAAGTGTTGAATATTAATAAAATAAATAGGAAAATTCTAGAAAACGTTGAGTTCTTTAATTTATAAACGCAAATAATAAAGAAATGAGTCAGAACGTTAAAGATTTAAAGGCAATATGGAAGCATTGAAATGTTTAAAATTAAACCAAATAAATATATTAAATTAAGAAAAAAAGGAATATTCTATAGAACTTTAAGTTATATTAAATAAATCACAATGAAATGAGTTTGAAGGTTCATAAAAGGTTTAAAAAGAAACAAGGCAGCCTAGAAATATTAAAAACAAACCAAATTTGAAAGAAAGTTCAAGTAAATACCATAAAAAAAAGAATTTTTATGCAAATAATAATAGATTCATTTGTTTTCTCCATCCGAGAAAGGTGTGGTGTGTGTGTCTATAAAAGCAGAATCTTAAATACAATTCCACAAAAGACAATCGCAGCGCACACTGAATGTCAAACGAAATGCAAATGTAGACGAAAAAGAAGGAAAAGCGCCCGATACAGGGAAGCTTTCCCGCTCTCTCTAAGCCTGTCAGGACGCATCCCGCGGCGTTGCGATGGTTTCACTTTGCATTTCCCAATGCTGCCGCTGTTGCTGCTGCGGCGGGTCTCGCATTACCAATTTGAATAAAATATGAGATTTTTATTATATGGCAATGAACCCGACACCCCCGACACTCTGCCCGACTCCTAATGACCAGCGAATAGCTGGATAATGGCAGGTCCAGTTGTCCCTGTTCCTGCCTTGGCATAATTTGGTTATTTTATGTTCTCTTGAGTTCCTTTCCACTCGCCACTCTCCGATTGTTTTGGGTTTGCGGGAAAAACCGCCGACACTCATTAGGCGGCGCAAAAACCTCCCTTTTTTCGGGCGTTAAGGGTAAGGGAATTTCCTCTAATGGCAGGGCCAAAGGTCAAGCAGGAGGGTGTCTGTCATTATACCATTTCGTAGTCCTTAGGCTGGACTTTGTATTCGATTTCACATGGCAGGGCCGACAAAATTTGCATGCGACCCTGAAAAGTAGGCAATACATTTTTCGTATATATTTAGGCAATATCAAGTATACGCCCAAGTGGGCGATAATAGTCATTAGGAAATTACAGGGACAAAGCTAGGAGGAGGAATGAGTAAGGAACTAGCTAAATTCTTTAATTCTTGAATTTTTTTTGAGAGGTTACAGAAAGTAGAAGGCAATGTAGCTCCTTTAAGCTAAGTTTTTGTAGTTTCCCTTCAATATATATATTTTTAAAAGCCATTACTTAGTATATAAGCATTCTTATTAACATGGAAACACTCTTTCTCTGGAAACAGCTCATCCTTGGCCCTCCAGGCTTTCCAATTTAATTGAATAAAAGGCTCTTTCCCCTCTCTTATCCCTGTAACTCCCAGAGATTGCAGCCTAATCTGCCACTCAAGTAGCGGCCAATGCACATTGCATTCCGCAATCCGTAGTTCTGGGTGCCCCTAAGTGCTGCACTCGGATGAGAGGGCTCAGCTCTCAGCTCATTGGCCATCTGACACTGCACTCCATTCCGCTCGACTGCAGTTGGCTTGGCAGCCAAGCTCCCCTGCTCCTCTCCCTGGCCGTTGTCCGTGACCATTAAGCAGTCAAGATTTGTTGTCAAGCATTTTGATGGCGTCATGATTGATGGACAGCACGGGGTGGCTGGGAGGATTCGGATTCAGCGGACAGGATGCAGGATTCAAGAGTCTAACATTTTGAGGCATGATTTGATGATTATAGACTAGACTTGGCGCTTGAGCGAGTGCAAACCAAGCGACGACGAGTCTATTTGCGGGCCAAAAACTTGATTACGACCAAAAGGCAGACATCCTGTCAGGGCACTGAGCGAAATTTAAGCTTATCAAGAATGATTTTCCTTATTAAAGTTACATTTTTAGCTTTCCTAGACTCTTTTACTAAAGCTTAGAGCTTAAAACCTAACTAAAAGCCTTAATAAATCTAAAAATTAAATTAAAATGTAATATTTAACAAATTTTTGTGGCCGTGTTGTCATAGTGGCACTTGGCAACGGCTGCACTTTCGATTCCAATGGCCAAAACCACAACACACAGAGCACAGAAGGGGCACAGACAGGCAGCAGCTGCGACACGTTGCCGCATTCAGAAGGACCCCGAAAAAGGACCAAAAGGGGTGACTTGCCCAAGGATGCGAAGATGGCGAAGGCTGGCGATTGAACGCCAAAATCAGAAGCCGAAGCGGAGGTGGGACACTGCGGACATTTCGCAGCGCAGAGAAATGCAGCCCCGAAGGCACGCGGCGAGAAATGGAAACCGGAAATGTTGTTACCTTCCCCCCAAGGGTGACAATTGAAGGAGGAGGAGGCAGGACCATGATGATTTCGGAATCGAAATGGCCAGAATGTGCGAAGGGACTGGGCAACCCGGAAATGGGTGCAAATGCGACGAATCGGTCTTTGCGAGAGTGTGTATGTTCCTGTCTGATTTGCAACGCCGCAGGGAATCGCAGAGTCTCCTCCTCCTGTAACCTGGAGAGGACTGGGGCAGGAGGTGGTGCGAACATTCGGTGCCATGTGCTGGCCATTGCACAATAATTTACATGCAATTAAATGCAAAATAAATGCAAAGAGATAAATGATTACCAGAGAGGCAGAGGAGTGTTTGTTGAGGAGGCAGAGTAAGGAGGTGGCCAGGATGGCCAAGGGAAAGTGAAATTGAGAAGTTCAGAGAAGGAGCTCTCGAGGGGGAAGTGCAGAGATGGGAAGAGAGAGGGAAATTGTATTTAAAAATATATATTTAGGGATTTCTTCAATTAAAAGTTTAAATTATAAAAGAAAAAGCAAATGAATATCAAAGAAACACACTTTTAAGAAAGTTTTTATTCTATAATAATAAAGAACTTGATACAAAATGGATTTTAAATTCAAAATAGAGCCCTCGACTTCGAATTTAAATAGAAACTTGTAGGATTTGACTTATTTCTTAAATAATAATTATTAAAACACCTATTTATAACTATAGTTCAATCAATTTCAATTTAACATATACAATTTCTTTACTTTTACATTATTTTCTCTTCTAAAAAAAACATAATTTGAATACGAATTATTAAAACCCCTATAAAAACCTTTATTGAATTTATTTCCATTTAAAATATATGTTTTCTTTATTTTTCTTTTATTTTCTCCCCTAAAAAAACATAATTAAATACCCAAACCCATGGCCTTTTACCAATTCCGTCTGTCAGAGCCATAAAAACGTTTAAATTTACGATATTATCTGGGGCCCCAGCTACACAAAAAGGGGAATCGAGGCGTCCACAAAATGCGTGTTTGTAATTGAAAATGCCGACAAAGGACAAGGCAAGGCAGAGGCAGCTAGGCAACAAATACGGAAATTAAACCGTTGACTGTCCAATGTCCTGTCCCTTTGCGGTTGCGAAGCAGAACAAATCGAAATGCAAACCGCATTCATCAGTCTGGTGTGGAAATGAATGGAAAAGTGCAAGTGAAATGCAAGTGTCCACACCAAATCTCCACTGACCACTCTCAGTTCGTTTCCCTTTCCATTTTTTCAGTTTTTAACACACAGAAATGCGTGCTTCAGTGAATCCTGAAAGCTAAGCGATGTCTCTGTCAGTGTAAATTCTTTATAGAAATCATAAATGATAAAAAAATCACTTGGTAAGGTGTCTAAACATTATCAGTTTCATCTTTTCATTTATAAATGTAATGGAATATTTGGGGGTTTGGAGCTACTGTGAAAAAATAATACAAACCATAGTTTTAGGCGGCATTTTTAGTTATTTATGTGATGAATTCTTTCTCTAGGAATGATTTCTTTGAGGAATATTCTTTAATTCTTTATCTTACAACGATTTCTTTAAAGAATATTCTCGATTAAACCGGCTCTCTCTGACTTTTAATTTTTTCTAGCAGTTTTTGAGTCAACGAACTGAAGCGAGAGTGACGAAATGCATTTCTAGGCCTTCCTCATTTCGCCAGACGGATGGCTAAAAGCTTGCAAATGGCCATATGGCTATGGTTATGGTTATGCAAATGGGAATGCAAGTGTGGAAGTGGAAAGTGCATGTGGAAAGTGGGAAATGGAAGTGGTACTGGTAGTGGAAATGGAAATGGCTGACGAAGAGCCATTGTGGCAGGTGCATGAGCTCCGAAAAAGGTGGCATACATGCAGGCATTCCTCCTACTTGCCAGTACATCCACCTGTCTGGCTTTTCCCCTCAACCTCTATAAAATATAATAGAAAATAGAGAATGCAAAGAGATATATATTAGAAAATTAAACTGTATGCAGACGCAGACATATAACTGATCTGTCATCAATTGCAAAGGCTGTTACGCCTTTTTATTGTTCGTTTGCCACAAACCAAATGAAATTTGTCAATTCGAGCCAATAAAATGCAGGCACTCAGCCTGAGACAGCAGACACCGAGCAAATACAGTGCGTGGCATAGGTGTAGGGTTGTTAAAGAAGGTAGAAAATAAATACACAAATAATTTATATTTTTATTAGAAGAAACTTGATACCTAGTTCCTTTAAAAAGGTATTCTTACAGTTCCAAAAGAAAAACATAAGTTGTTTTTAAGGTTTTATAAATATTTCCCAGCTTGTAATTTGTTTAAGCTTCTAATGAATATTTAAAAAATTTATTTTTAGCACCAAACTTTGAAATAAATTCAAGTTTAGTGAATATTCCTCTCTAAAAGCCTTACCATAATATCCATCTCCTTGAAATCTGCAACATTTGTGCATTATCCATGCCTTGCCTTCCCCTTTTTTGATTTTTATTGAGTTTTCCTCTCAGTACATCCCATTTTCGGCTTGGCTTTCAGCTTGTTAAGGCATTTTTACGCTCGTTTTTGTCTGCAAAAGGGGAGTTTCCCCTTTTCGGCCTTGAATAAATTGCATTTCCTTGATGGTCAAGCACCGCCCTTTGTGACCGCATTATTAAATCAGGATAAAATGTTTGCGAGACTCTCCCTCTCTTTTTTTCTCTATTTATTTTTTTGTGAGCTTTAAAAAATCAAATAACAAACCCACCCGATTTTTGAGTGGGTTCTCCGGGGGCTTACTTGCCATCTTCCTGGTGAACTGTTTATTGAAAAATTGTGCGCAACTCGCACAGAAATCATAAACAACGCCGCGGGGTGCAGCACCCTCCAACCTTCGTTCTCCAACCTCCAACCAGTTGGCATTTATTGAAATCTGAAGGAGAAAAAGAATTATATATCCATATAGAGAGTATAGAGTAGAGAAAGGCGGGTGTTGTGTGTATATAATTGCATGCTCTTTGGGGTTGCTACTGCCTGGATGAAATTGAAAGGCAAACACAACAATGCCGGGGAGAATCTTCCAGGGAAAGTGAGGGAAAGCCAGAGAAAACACTTGAAGAACTTGACAAAAATTGATTGAAGAAAGATTATGAATGGGAATTATAATGAAAACCAAGTAAAAAGCAGGGAAGCATGTTTTGTTAATGTTTAATTTTATTCCCTGAGAAATTAAATATATTTCCCATTTAGGAATGCAATTTTTCGGGGGGTTCCCTTTGGCCTGTGCCTGACTTTAACGCTCATTATGAAAAGTTTTCACAGGCGATTAGCAAGACCGAGCTGGTCGCCGCCACACTTGACCAGGTCCAAGTCTGCGTCTGAAGAAGCACGAAGGAGGCGGGCCTTCGATCCTTGTACCATCGTCGCGATTTGTCGCAGCGTCTGCAAAGTTTTTCTGCCGACAACAAGAAGTGGAAAGTGGAAAGCCAGGAGAAAATATAAGAGGAGGAAAAGCCATTGTTGGCCGAGAGTGGAGCGGGGCAAATAGGGACGATTTATCATCCATAAGTGGGAATTTATGGGCGAATTGTGAACGCAACATTTAACGCGCAGTCAAAGGAAAAAGACTCACTTAAGGATTTACACGGAGCTCCTCAAGCCAACGGGGAAATTCTGATGGTTTTTCCCTCAGAAAAGATAACAACTTTTTGCATATAAAAAATATGTATTTATCTTGAGCTTGAGCGAGGATTATAAATGGGAAAGTTATGGGGTGAAAGACGGGCTTTAAATAGTCTAGAATGCAAAGTAGAGGCTCCCAGCTTGATATTCAGAGCCCATCCCTGTTTTTTTAGTTAAAATATGAACTTTATTTATATATTAATATATTTTAAAAATAAATATTTATCGTAAGCTTAAGCGAGGATTATAAATGGGAAAGTTCTGAGAAGAATACACATTTAAAAAGCAATGTATATGCTCCCAGCTCGAAATTAAGAGTCCACCCCTGTTTTCTTAGTTCAAATATCAACTTCATTTATATATTTAGATCTTTATAAACTAAATATTTTTCTAGAGCTAGAGCAAATATTATAAATGGGGAAATTCTGATCATAAGGGAGGCTTTAAAGATAAATTAGAGGCTCCCTGGTCAATATTCAGTGTCCACCCCTGTTTTTTTAATTCGGATTACCCTTAAGCGTAAAAAAGCATTATAAATGGGAACATTCGGATAAGAAGGTATGCTTTAAGTGCAAAGTAGAGGCTCCCAGTACAATACAAAGAGCCCACCCCTGCTTTTTTAGTTAAAATATCAACTTTTATTATATATTAAGCTCGTTAATAATTTGTAAACCTCAAAACTCATTAAATCTCATATTTTTTAATCCTTTCTTACAGACCTTCATAGTCCGTGGCTCCAGTCAGCCCAACACCATGGCCGTTTCGGTGCGCCTGCCCCAGGACACGGGCCCCTACATCGAGCACTATCTCATCCAATCGCACGACAATGTCCTCAGCCTGGAGAGCTCCCGGTTCACTTTTGGCTCGATTCCCTCGCTCATCGCCCACTATGCCCAGTGCTGCGACGAGCTGCCCGTCCAGCTGATGCTGCCGCGGGTCCTGCGGGAGGCGAACAACCGGAAGAAGCTCTCCTCGTTGGCTCTGCTGGGTCAGGAGTTCTGGAGCTACGCCAGCAGTCCGGCTCTGCTAGGGCCACCCACACCCTCGGTGGGTCCCTCGGCAAGGGATCAGCACTTGCTGGACGCCAAGTCGCCGCTGTCCCTGACCGAAACGAGTGGCCTAGGGACAGCCACCTTCTTTAGCGATGCTCTGGCCAAGCCAGCGCCCACGGGTGCTCCGCCGCTGCAGCCTGGGAACGGCAACAGCCTGTTCAGTCCCACGGGCAGTGGCCAGCTGCTGGGCTTCTTCAGCCAGGCGGGCACGCCCTCGGATACCACCAACTCCAGCCTGAGCTCCTTCACCACCAGCGGGGGTCAGCATCTGCAGCTTCTCAGTCCGAACTCGGTGGATTCGGTGATCCTAACCATGTCGCCGGTGGATAATCCGGGGCAGCACTATCTTCCTGGCTCCGGATCGGGTTCGGGTTCCATGGTTTCTTGCCCCCTGCCCATGGGCGACCCACAGCAGCAGCAGCAGCAGCTGAGCACCTTCAAGGTGCCCGAAGTGGATCAAGTGCGTCCGCAGCGACCCAAGCCGCCAAACACTCTCAATCTCAAGCCGCCGGCTCCACCACTGCGCTGGTTCAAGCCCCACTCGCCGGATCAGAATGGCAATGGGAATGGCAACTTTACGGTGACCACCACGGTCACCTTTTCCATGGAGAATGGAGGTGTGGGAACTGGAGCAGGGCTGGGAGCAGCACCTGCAGCCGTAGGCAATGGGAAGTTCGTGGAGGTGACCACGCCGGCGGCCAGTAATCCCTTCAACGCTTTGCTCAATGGCCAGGCCAGCACCTTCCAGACCTTTGCTAAGCGCCTGTCGCCCGAGGGCGAGTGCAAGGACACGCTGTCCTCGCAGGGATCCTCCTCGAATGATGGCCGCTGGCCGCCCACACGCAAGCTCCTGGCCTCACCTCTGACGCCCCTCACGCCCAGCGGCAGCAGTGGCAGCGCTGGAGGAGGTAAATCGCGGAAGTCCCGAGCGGGCAAGGAGTCGCAGCACTACAAGGAGTCGGACATCCTGGAGAGCCCGCCGCTGCAGTACTGCGCGAGTGCTTTGAGCGACAAGATCAGCGACTACGAGGATGTGTGGTCGCACGATCCCAGCGACCGGGCCAGCCTCCTGACCAGCTTCCGCCCTGCTTTAGACTCTGTGGGAGGCGTGATGAACCGCAGACCGGATCTGCTGGCAGAGACACGTAAGTACTTTTATAGGAATCCCTCCAGGAGATGCTCCTACTAACCTAGATCTTTTATTCTTTCACAGCGAGCACTCCCACTCCCACACAGCAGACGTCACACCTTTCCCCCTGCGAGGAGGAATCCCTGGCTGCCACCACCCCCCACGACAGCTCCTCCAGCCAGCAGCTGCTGCAGTTCTCCGGTGATGCCCAGCCCCGCTCCCGAGCCGGCCTCCTCCTGCCCAATCTCAATGGACAGACGCCAGCCGCGACAACGCCCGTCGAGGATGATGGCGGCGACACAACGCCCACGGCCGAGGGACAAACCCCTGGGGCGGGACGCAGCAAGCAGGGCAGCCCCTTCTATGCGGAACCGGCGGATGCGCTGCGTCAGGCAGGCCTGACCAGTGCAGCCACCGCCATTCTGCGGCGCCAGCATCGCAGCCAGGTGCTGCACGCCAGCCAGCGGCACTCGGAACCACTGAAAGCGGGCTTCGGGGCGACTGGCAATGGAACCATGCTGCAGCACAGCGATCTGGAGAAGCTGGCCGGCAGCCTGGACGAGCTGAAGCCCAAGCCCAAGGCGAGTCAGCAGGTGCAGCAGCAGCAGCATCAGAGCCAGCAGCAGCAACAGCCCACGAAGCGGGCTCGCAATCGCATCGATCACTGGCAGCTGGATAGCAGCTGGGAGTTTATGGCCAAGCAGGACACTGGCAGCGACTACGATGCGGCGGCCATTGACTGGCAGGAGAAGGAGAACTCCCTGGGCAGGGACAGTCGGGAGCAGGGCAAGAAGCGTACGCTCACGATCCACCAGATCATAGCCAAGCGACTGCCGGATCTCAATCTGCCCGAGCTCGTTCGCTGCTCCACGCCCCTGCAGACGGCCACAGCGACCTCGGGCACTGCTCCCCTCCAGCCGCTGGCCTTGGGCCAGGATGGCAGCCAGAAGTCATTCCAGAGCCAGAATGGTTGCCGGCTCTCGTCCTACGACAATGTCTTTTGCCAGAACTCGTTCAGCGGCATCGACTCGGCCCAGTCCGACGATGGCACCATATTCTCGGAGCCCTGGGACTCGTCCCAATGGGACTCCTTCCTGCCACACGATGGTAGGTTTGCCTTGGTGGTTATAAAGCCTGTTCTATAACATTAATTTATATTTAGATGCCACTATCAACTCGGACACCATCCATCTGTCCAAGTGCCGACCCGCTCTCTCCGAGGACGACACCATTGTGGAGGAACTACAAAGCACCAAAGACGGCAGCAATGGCAGTTGCAACCAGGACACACTCAAGGCCAATCGGAATGGTGCTGGACACCATCACAATCACAATCTCAATCAGAACTTGAAGGCCAACAACAGTCGACCCAAGGTGGCCACCATACTGCGTAACCCCAGCATGCGGGATCGTGAAGTATTATGTGAGTAATGGGGAAGTAGATTAAGGTTTATATATCAATTGGGGATTTTTTTGGTGGGAGAGAGTCCTGTTTAAGGGCTCCTTAAGCTTCTTGGGGAAGGATATAGTCTCTGATTAGAGATTCTCGTGATATTTCATTTAAGGACATAATATACAGATCTGATACTTTTTTAATATTAAAGATAGAGATATTCAGGAATATTTCGAACTTAAAAGTTGGTCTTCTAGGAAACAGTTTAGCATTTACAGCTAAACCTTTTTTTAAACATAATTTTTTGGAAAAAAAAAAAAACTTTTCAAAGAAGCATAAGTGAGGTTGGTCACTCTAAGACTTGCCTGGAGGTTGGTAACTCTAAGGATTCGCCTCCAGGCTGGTCACTCTAGAGCATCTAGCTCCTAACCTACTTCCGCTTCATCTTCCCTCTTAAAATCGAAGCAATTCCTGCCTGCACCTGCCACTACACTTTACCCTCGAACATGGGTCTCGTGTGCGTGAGAAGTGGAGTAAATATGACGATGATGCTCCTACTAATGATGCTGGGGATCACACGTTCCATTGCAATCAGTTGTTATTGTTGCATCATCACCATACTCCCGTCAGGGCCACCATAATTGACGAGTTGACAAAACAAAAGCACGAGCCACTGATTACAGGCTATCAGGGATCCGCCGATCTTCGTCATCGTCATCGATTGGCAAATCGGAACAATCCAGAGAGCACGGGACTTGAAAAACTATAACTTTAAGGAAGGAAGAAAAGCCAACTCAGAGTTTGAGAAAGTAAATAAGGGGAACTTTTGGAGAAATTGATAGGCTTTATAAATCCAAGTCCCTAATATTACTCATTTTTGCAAGCACTTCCAAGCTCTAACCGCGAAACTAATCGAAGCGATAGGAAGAGTCATATTTTCTTTATTTCTTTTGCTTGCAAAACCGAAGGAAATACTACATAAACCTGACTCAAGTCTGGGGCACACTTCTTTGCCTATCATCCAAGGCGGTTTCAACTGGATTCCAGTGACTATATCAACTCTGGCTCCGCCTCCTCCGTCTTGCTCTACTGCAGACTACAAAGCCTTTGCCGAAACTTATCTGCCGCGCAATGCCTTCCAAGTCCAACCCAATTCCGATCCTGATCCCTCTCTTTACTATCCGCTTCCCGGAGGGATTTCTGCGTCGCAGTTGGCAGCTAAGCACAGTTTTTGATAAGTTCGCAAGGCAATATATGGGGGAGAATGTGCAGCAAATTCTTTATCTGAGATCTATGCGAACTTCACTTGGGGTTATTTTCTTTCTTTAGGGGAAGAATTTAATAATTCGAAGGGGATTTATTGTAAAAATCGAGTAAAACGGTTTGGATATATGCAGAAAAAGTCCCTACTATGATTAATTCATTACTTTTATCTAACATAAAAGTCACTTGAATTATTCTATGGATTCTGTGCACAAATTAAACACCAAGTTAAAAGGTTACTAAGCCTATACCGATTCCTTATGAAAACGTACTTGGGAATTACAAGCCACACTTTCTTAAAAAAAAATAAAAAAAAGATTCCTTGAATATCTTAAAAGTTTCTCTGCTAAAAATACCAAATTAAAAAGCTACCTCATGAAACTGTACTTGAGAATTATAAGTCCCCCATTTAAAAAAAAAAGGAAAATAAATTACTTGAACTTTTTAAAGGTTTTTTTGCTAAAAATACCAAGTTTAAAGACTACTTTGACTACACAAATTCCACCTGAATACGAACCTGGGAATTATAAGCCACACTTTCTTAAAAAGAGGGCCTAAATTGAGACACGAATAAATTTCCAAGCTTTAAGATCTACTAGAAATTAGAAACTATAATTGGTTTCTCCAATTTCCCAAGAATCACGCATTCTTACATCAAAATTGCTATTATTTCTCTCTGTGTATCAAGTGCGGGGGAGACGGAGAGAGTAACAGCCAGGGAGAAAGAGGCACAGAGAGAGAGAGAGAGAGTTGCAGCGCACTTTGGAATGTAAACCGCAGCAGCGACGCCGGCAGCGCTTTTATCAGCGAGCGTGATTTTTACCGCGCGGAGTTAGAGACTCGGAATCGGAATCCGAGTCTGAATGCTGAATGGGATGCGTAATTAACGCATTATTTGTTTGTTTGCGGACTGGAATGCATCAGGGGGTGAGGATGAGTGGCTACCAGCTAGATCTCGACCTAGACAGTCTATTTTTGGGTCACTGCGGGCAAAGACAAACACCGCCACCGGACCGGACCAGACCAGAGCAGACCAGACAACAAAGGCCAGCTGATGATGAAAGCCAAATAGATTCATTGCTATTTCAGAAACGCACTCGAAGGCAGCTCTGGGAAGAGCAGCGCCACCTTGGGTCCAGCCCAATTCACACGTTCTTGATTTTATTTTCGCTAAATAAATTGTAAGCCAGGGATGGGATGGGGTTATGATTGATAATAGATGATCGGAAAGTGCTTCAGCTCAAGCTTAAACCCAAGAGCATTGCTTATAAGCAGGTCTCCCATTTTTTAGTACATTAAAACATTATTTTAGGAGGATATTTAAAGAGTTGATTTTTTTTTTAAATAAAGAAAGATATATTTATGATTATTTAAAACTTACAAGTTGGTATTTTAGGAAACAGTTTAGAAATTACGCTTAAACCTTTCTTTAAACACAATTCATAAAAGAAACGTTTAAAAGAATCGTAAGGGGGGCTGGTCACTCCAATCCCTGCCTAGAGGTTGGTAACTCTAAGAATTGCCTGAAGGCTGGTCACCCTAAGCCTTGCCTGAAGTTTGGTAACTCTTACCTTTATATTTCGGAAAGAAATTCTTAACTAAAACTATTTGCAAATTCTTCTTTATGAATTGTTTCTTAACTAAACTAAAAAATTATACAAAAAAAAACTTGTAACTTTGGTCCATCCCAATTTACACGTGCACTCGCTCGACTTGGCATCGCCAACTGCCAACAGAATTGTTTGCCTGGGGGCATTGTAAAAGTTAATAAGCCAACTAACTGGGCCGTCGGATTGATAAGCCAAATCTCCATGGGGGAAATCTCATCTCTAACCCATATCGTTAAGACCTGTCTAAATCCGCGAACAGGTAGAGGGTTCAGTGCTCCCGCTGCAAAAACCGCGTGTGTCCGACTCGCCAGGCAAACGAGGAAGAACCTAAGCAGCGAGTTGATCAAGCGGAGCAGAGCGGCGTCAACCCTGAACCCTAACCTGGAAACCTCCATTTACCGCCGGAGGTTTTTCCGAATTGCGCATCGGACCCAAGTCCCAGGCCAAGCCGTTGGCGAGAGATGCTGATGCAATCCGAGCGTGGCATTGCACGAGAACCCGGACGGAGTCGGGAGTCCGGACGGAGAAGCAGCCACTGCAGCCACTGGAAGCAGCCAAGCAGCTAGCCAGTGGTCGGTCGGGCTAGCCAGCGTGTCTGTTGATAAGCCTGCGCAGAGATAGAGGATTAGAAGCGAGAGGAGCCAGGAGAGCTGGGAGAGCAGGAGAGGAGGAGTGCTGGAAGGAGAGATGGAAACAAGAGACATCTCAACTAACTACTTGAAGTTCCCGCCTGAATCGAGATGAAAGTAAATGACTGGCAGTATTTTAAAGGAGATCTTTGGCTAGGAACAGCTGAAATTGATACGAATGGAACTGAAACTGAATGGAACTGGAAATATTGAATTAAAGGATTTCTCCATAAAAAACCTTAGGACCTTAGGTCTGAAGAATGACAGAAATTACTTAAGGGGCTTCACTTTACTTTATAAATTATACTTGTTCTTTGATTTATCTCGTATTTTCTTCTTTTAACTAGAGCTGATTTTAAAAACCTTGCTCTACTTATTTCAAGTACAAAAAAATACGATAAATAAGCCACGATTTGTGCTCTTTTATTGTATATTTCTTCAACAATAACTATAGTTACTTGTATTAGTTATAGTTATATAAGTAACTTGGGGAAGTTTTAAACAAAGTTTCAGTGGAATCTTTTATGGGTAAAGGAGAATTTAAGTTTTAAATAACAAAATCTTTAAGAACTCCTAAAGATATATCAAATTAGAGACTATTACTCTCTAATAATATCGAAATTTTAAATTATTCAGGAAGATGTCTTAAAAAATAACGAAATCTTAAAGGAGTTCTATATAATACAAGAGTATTATCTTATTTTAAAACGAGATTTTCAAGATCTCTAGAAGATACATCAAATATGAGTACTACATTATCTAATAATGAAATTTGAGATATTTCAAGAAGATATATCTAATCTAGCATATATAAGAGTATTACCTTGAATAATATTAAAATCTTAAATAACTCAGATACATACTATATTGAGTTTATCTCAAATCATAAAAAGTTTTGAATAATTTAAGAATATATTTTATATATCAGAGTCTTATCTTATATAATAACGAAATCTTGAGGAAAATAAGTCAAATATGGGATAAATATTTTATATAATAACGAAAATATATCAAATATGGGAGTATTATCTCATATAATAATGATATATTCAATACCCCTTGAAGCTATATAAAATATGGTACTATTTTCTTATATAATAATGATATAAACCCATATATCAAGGGACTTTCAAGATATAAACCCAACATCTGGGCTAAAGTTACCCACAAAAAGCCTTTCCAGCTGTGAGGTTTGCCATAGACTCCCCTCGTAATTGGTTGCCACACTTGTTCAGCGTTCAGCGATCGGTGATTGGTGATCTTTGTCATTGATTCAAAGCCAGACAAAGAGAGTTTGCAATGAATCAGAGCCGCTCTACTACAGGTAGTTTCAGCTAAGTTTCCGCGATTACCTGACGGGCTTCGGACTCAGACCCAAGTCAGAGCCCGGAGAAGCTAAACCAAACTCGCGGTTGAGTGGGATTTGCGCAACTGTACCTGCGCGAGGGAATTCCGGAAATTCCCAAGGATAATTAGGGGCGCTACCAAAGGATGCGCGGATACCTGAATCGGGGAAAGATATAAACCCGAGAAGGAGGCGGCTTAGACCCGCGGAAAGGCTGCTGCAACGAGGAGGCCAGGCAAATGAGGTCGCCCCTCGGCGGGTTGACACATTTTGCAGCGACGCCTCCGTCGTCGTCGCCGTCGCTATCTTTGTTCGCAGCGGCAGAGCGGCGCAGCCGAGAGGCGATAGTCTTATAAACTAATGCGTATGAAGTTCAGAATTAGTTTTGCATTGGCCGCGTTTAGAGCAGCACCCCAGAGCTGCCTCGAGAGAGAGCAGAGTTCGAGAGAGAGAGAGTCGCCTCCAACGCCTCCATAACCATCGCTTATCGAAGCCGCCGCCGTCGCGTGTGCCGATGAGAAACCTGCGTTTCCGCCAATTCGTTTTAGCTGGCAAGAATCGCTACCGGATCTACCATGAGCTGGTTCAGAAGATCGTCGCGTGCACCGTCCGCGAGCCGCCCGCAGTCGCCCACCACCGAATCCCCGCCAGACTCGCCCCTGCCTTTGCCTGGCCTGGACATGTCCAAGTCGCTGAGCAGCCTGGACGAGCAGCGCATTGAGCTCTTAGAGCCCGAGGAGTTCTTTCACGATCCCGACCATGTGAGGCACTACCGGGAGGAGGCCCAGTTCCTGAGCATCATGTCCGAGTGGGAGATCATCGAGCATCCCATGCAGACCAACTACTTCTCGGCGGATTTCGAGGAAGAGCTGTTGCAGCAGAGAACCCAATTGCCAGCGGGATCTCTAGAGGAAATCAAGGAGCAGCAAAGGGAGCAGCAGGAATATGAGCCCGAGGAGAAGACCCAACCAAGAGCCAAACCCCAGAGGAAACGCAAGTTCCTGGAGCTGCTCTTCGTGGACAATATACAGACAGGCATAGCCCTGCCCAGTGAGCGGGCTCCAGCCTCACCCACCTCGGCTGTGCTCTGCAAGAAATCCAGGAAATCCGCCATGAGCAGCAGCCTCTCCAGCATGGGCTCCACCTGCACCCCAGCGCCCACCTGCCCGCAACAGGTGCTCAAAGACTGTCGCATCGATCGAAAGCAACTCAAGACTGAGGCCCTGGCGGGCTCCATAATGGGCGCCATTGGCAAGTGCCCCGCCGGCGAGGAGTCGTCGACGTCGTCCTTATCCCTGGTTAGCGAGGACAAGTGCCATCCTGGTGAGCTCAACACCTGTGATCACTACGACATCAAACAGTTCTTTCACCTGGACGAACAGGGCAACATTCTGCTAAGCATGACCCACATCGTGGAGTGTCAGGCCTTGGGTTTGTGCCTCCAGGCCCAGAGCCGGCGTCTCTATCGACGCTATCGACGTGGCTGTGAGTGTGCGGATGAGGACTTTTGCCGGAGTCGTGGGTGCTGCTACGTTTTGAGGAGACTATTGATGCTGCTGTGTGAATTATTAGCTGGTAAGGATCGGGAAATGAGGGGGATTACGGATTTTTATGGAGAATATTAGGGAGAATCTTTGTATTATGTTGGGAAGCAAAGGGAGTTGAGATTTTCTTAGTTGAAGCTGATTAGGGAGGAGGTTTTAGCCTCTGAAACAAGCTTTAACCTTGTCTCTTTCCTAGCTCCTTGTGCTTTGCTTTTATTCTGATTAAAACCTACCCCTTAGACCCTCCAAAACATCTATCTTATCCTAGCCAGAGTCTACTTTTCCTTATCTTTAATATATTCCCCAAGTAACCTTATGATAAGCGTCAGTGCCTCTTGGTTGGTTGGGCGGGTAAGAGGGCCCAAAGGGAGCTCGGGAAAAATACAAATAAATTAAATAATATTAGGAAATATCTCCCAACTTAAATGTTATCTAATTTACAACCAAAAACCCTCATCTAACCCTTGAAATCTCCTCTCTCTACCTCCACCAGGTCACCCCCGCAACAAGATGAACATCCAAAGCAGCGGCCCCGGCGACTCCCTGCGCGCCTACACTCTCCAGCTGGCCCAGGACCCCAGCTCCACGTTCGCCCGCAACATCGAGAACTTCATCTGCTGCACCAAGGAGTCCCGCGAGGCGGCGCCCCAGGTGGTGATGCGCAACATGCGCCAGTTCATGAGCGGCATGAAGAACTACCTGGTGAAGCATGGCGAGGGCAAGTTCCATGCCGAACTAGAGTCCGCGAGGGCCCGCCTCAAGGCCGATGAGTTCCTCAATCTGGACAGCATGCTGGAGACGGTGATGCATCAGCTGGTGGTGCTGCCCCTGAGGGAGCACCTCTATGGCATCTTTGTGGATCACTATCAGCGCAGCGAGGACATCCAGCTGTTGGCCCAGAATGTGCGTTATGCCTGCGACCGGGAGGCCGCCGACTTTGGCATTCGTTCCACTGTTACCCCGCCCTCGCATGCCGCCCTGCGTCTGATCTCCAACCTGCTGTTGCGCCTCCAGGAGGCCGAACTGCCGCTGGACAAGCTGGAGCTCTTCCTGTGCGTCATCTCGACGGTGTTCGATGCCACCGGGTGTCCGCGGGGTCAGCAGCTCGGAGCCGATGACTTCCTGCCCGTCCTGGTCTATGTGGTGGCCAAGTGTGGCTTTGTGGGCGCCGAGATTGAGGCGGAGTTCATGTGGGGCCTGCTGCAGCCGACGCTGCTCAATGGAGAGCCGGGCTACTACCTCACCGCGCTATGTAGTGCCGTCCAGGTGCTCAAGACGTTCATGGCCTCGGAGGGAGAGAGCGGCAGCGGATCGTTGGATGTAAGTAGAGGCACTAAATGAGCTGGGTTTTGCACTTGGAAGGAGTTTGAGTTGGGATCCTACTGAATCCTTGTTCCTAAACCTTAACTAAGGGTTAAATTAGGGGATTCATTATATAGAATATATTATTTAGCTAAGATAAGATTTATATTGACCATTTTAAAGACTTGACGCTTAGTTAGATACTTGAAATAAATATTAAAAAAATAAAATACTAGAAGGTTTTCCTTTTAATTTCAATTATATATTAATTATGGGTGATTTAAGGCTTAGTTTAAAGGTCTAAAGTCGTTGAAATTTCAACTAAGGGGCTGTCCATATATTACGTAACCATTTACGGAGGGGGAGGGTTGATTATTTAAGAAGGGGGATTTTTGACAATGATTACGTAACCATTTTATATCAAAATATATTTAGAAAATAAATAAAAAATGTAAAATGATTGCGTAACAATTTTATATTAAAACATATTTAAAAAATATATTTTTGTATGATTTTTTTGGGGAAAATTTTTTTGTAATTATCATAAGGGAGGGGATTCCTCTAATGATTACTTTTGATTACATAGGGGGGGAATTTTCAAAAACGTGATTACGTAATATATGGACAGCTCCTAACGATGAAAAAATAAATGTGTAACTTTGATTCCTAATAAATATAGTTTTTTGGATTAAAAAACAACTTTTAAAAGCTTAAAATATAATATAAAATATAATACTAAAAAAAAAGAAATTTAATATTAAAAATAAATTCTAACAAGAACTCAAGAACAATCAATTTATAACCCATCATAGCTCTATAGAACCTTTGTCAGTAGGAATCCCAGCTCACTCCCAGCTCCACTTGCTCTATAAACCCGTTTCTAATCTCTATATTCTCTCCTCCCCAGTGGCGCTCCAGCTGCCTGCCCGCCTGCTCCAGCGTCCTGCGCGTCATCATACCCGACGAATGCAATGGCTCCCTGCAAACTAGGACACTGCCCGTACGCCCGCACACGACCACGCGCGAGGTGTGCCGGATTATAGCCCACAAGGCGAGGATCACCAACCCGCAGGACTATGCCCTCTTCAAGCTGGTGGATGGCGAGGAGACCCTGCTGACGGACGCAGAGTGTCCGCAGGATGCCCGCCTGGCGGCCAAGGGCAAGCACTGCATGCTGGCCTACAAGCGGATCGATGCGAAGATTGCCTGGCCCACAGCCCAGCCAGCGGGACACTGAGTCCCATAATCTACACAGCCCTGCCCTGCTCTTGCTCACCAACACTAACAACCAAGCATATTTGATTAATAATTTATTATTATTACATTAAAATATACTTAGTAGCGTGTAAGTAAAGCTAATTAATGCTAATTAGAAAACATCTAATGTGTACTAAACATCAGTATTGAGTTAAGCGACGTGTTTTTTTTTCACCCTATTTTTTTTGCTAATAAATATATACATACTATGCGAATAATACATATAAACACACGATATATACGATATATAAACACTTAGAGAGTAGCGAGTAGAGAGAGGAAGAGGAAACGAAATCTGCACACCCTGGCGACCAAAAGCACACAGTTCAATCCCACAATCACAGCAACAATCAATCATTCAATCAATCAGCGAAAGGATCAAAGGATCCCTCGGACCAGGGTCCACGCATATCGGAAGGACCACACCAGAGAACCACTTGAAGGAAAAGGCATTTAGGAGTGAATGAGTGTGTGTTAATGGGTTTCGTGTTTGTTTTTTTACGACGAAGAAGAAGCTAAAGCATATTATATTAAAATATTAACCGCTACATTTTAATATTTATGTACGACTAAACACTGCTATCACGACAACCCTCGATATATCGATATATCCATACCATACCTACATCTATATATATTTTTTTTCTACTGTATACTTTGTAAAATATGTGACACGTAATCCAAATAGCAAACAAAAATAAATAAATAACCAAAATAAAAGATCCAAAGTCTCCTTCCTTTGAGATGGGGAAATACCCGGGAGTATTTTATGACGAACCCCAAGAGCTACCCATATTTATGGGCTTCCTGCGATGAATCACAATTTGAAATAACTAAAAAGCACGTCGAGTGCTGGAGTCACGATAAAGTAGAAGAAACCTACAAGCTCGACTATATGATACCCGGTATAAAGGGAGGGAATGATCGCTGAATTCGAGTTGGAAAACCTAAACTAAGGTATTTTTACCCAACGATGTGTAATCTTTGCTTTTGTACGCTTTACTTCGCTATATTTAATATTTATACACAAAGACACAAAGATTTGTACTCAACGACGTGTAAGTTTTGCTTAACTACTCCTTTGCGTCTGGTATTTTTACATAACGTGTAGTTTTTGCTTTTATAATCTTTAGTTCGCGGTATTTATACACAATGACGGGTAAGTTTTGCTTTTATAATGCTTTACGCGTGGTATTTGTATCCAACGACGTGTAGATTTTGCTTTTATACTTCTTAGTGCGCGGTATTTGTACTTGACGACGTGTAGGTTTTGCTTTTGTAGTCCTAAATGGGTGTTGTATCTTCCCAAACACACTTTCAAAAATCCTTCCTATCCTATACATCTTCCTGATTAAAAATAAAACTGTATGGAACTGTATTAAAAGGTTAACTAAAATATTTCTCAAACATACGATTTAATGAATAAATCATATTTTTGGCAAAGAAATGACTGATTCTTTTCCTTCCACAAAGCTTTTGAAGATACCACAGCTTCCCTAGACTCCTTAGCCTCCTGTTCGGCCTTCGCTTGTAATCCCACAAGATCCTCTGGCAACTTGGCACTAAGTTATCATACCTTTCTACCCCAATGGGTTCAATCGGGTATAAATACATGTTCAAGCATTTAATATGGGCTTCTGTAGATAGTAGAAGCCATCGGACGAATACCTTTACCAATAGCAACAATAATTTCGCCATAAAATAATTCCTGAGGCCAGTAAATAAACACGCTAAAGCCACTTGATTTTGAACTCAAGTGTACACAGATAAATTATGCCAGTGGTCAATCTGATAACTTTCTCAAAGGCGCAATCCAAACGAATTTATTAGCCTTTGCAGGCGGCGACTCATAAAATATAAAAATAAATATATTTATTGGCATAATTTTGGTGTTTTGATTTCAGAAATACTTAAAAAATGTGAGCCTAGAAGAGATTAATAGGTGATCTGCTTTAAAGGATTAAAGTTAGAAGGATTTAATTTAATAATCTAAACAAATAAAAACACAAAGAAAAGCTTTCCGAATTGAAATTAAGTCTGTTTTGGCTTAGTAAAGATTATTTGTAGCCTTGATTTGTCAACAAAAATTGGAAACTCTAGGAATATTAATTTTTAAAAAGATCAGCGTTATAGATAACGTTTAAAATATTTGATTTATAATTTATTATTATATTTATTATTATTAAAACCATTACATTACTGTGTAACCCCTTTATAAAGACCTAAAAGTAGGCCTCATCCCTCCGAAACCTCCCAGCAAATGCTCCATACTTTGAGGCGCCATACTCCGATTAAATACTATACTATATATCAATTCCCAGAAGCATCAGCAATCTGGATGACAATATTATGAAATAAAGCCCGGCTGCTGTGCACGCTCTGGTCCCAATAATTCGCGAGTTTTGCTTTTGTGGAGGGTATTAGAGTCGGGAGAGTCGGGAGGCTATCGCCCCTGGGTTCAGGCCGAATCGAATCGAGTCGCCATCTGGGGACTTAATTGGCCCCACCACAGACTGGCTGCTTACTATTCCCGTCGCGACAGATAGCGATAATGGACGGTGTAAGATTTGCAGTCCCGATTGCCTGGACTTGTTATATGTCTATGCAAACATATATATTATATGAGTATAGAATCGCTTCTCTCGAGGTGCTCTCGAGCTCTCTTCTGCTGTGCAAAAAATGCCGAATCAAATGTCGCAAGTTAATCTGGTCCCTGTAGAGTGGAACTATCGCTTTGTTTTGATGGAAATTCAAATTCGGTGCGATAAGGACCACACACTTGCACGGAGATGACGACTCGCGGACGGACGGACAGACGGACAGCCGGACAGCCGGACAGATGGGCGGACAGACACGGGCTGAACTTTAATATTCGCAACGTGTGCAAAAACGCACCGAAAACGCCATCAAGTCTGCACGGAGAAAAACAATTACTGGTATCAGGCAAGGAAAGATCTAATTAATTATTAATTATTGGGAAAGTAAAGATTTCATAACAAAACCTAATCTTTATTATATTAAATTTAGACTTTAATACGGCGCTGATTGGTATTTATTATAAAAGTCATAATGATATTTCTAAAATGCAACAAAACAACTAACCCATATCTCTTCAATGTCACCCAAATCTAAGGATTTTCCACTGATAATCTTTTAAAATATATACCAAATTCAAGGCTTTTAGCTGATGAGAAATAAATACAAGTTAAACCTTTAAGGGATTATTTCCTTTTATTTATTTACTATTTAAATCCAACTACGCCTTGCCTTTATTTATTTATTTTTTGTGAAACTTTTCCTTTGTTTTGTTATCGTTCAACAGTTGTAAATTGATACTGATTGGAGTTTGAGCAAGCAATAAATTTTTGGTTTAATTATAAAATAGATAGCTGGCCTAGGCCGGGGCTGGCTGGCCAAAGGCGATCGCCATCGCCATCGCTATCGATTTATATTTTTGATATTTTGAGTGTGTCCTTATCAACGCGACACAGCGACAGCAGCAACAGCAACGGCAGAACAGCAGCTATAATAATAACAATAATAACAATAGCAACAGTAACAGCCCGGTCCTATGACGCGATAATAAACAATTATTTGCACGCCAAAAATGGTCCCAGGCCCAAAATCCCCAATCCCCCGGGGGCGAAGAAAATTGACTGAAGGGTGGCAAACATCGGATCACTGGACAAAATAGTGGTTTAGTTTTTTTGAGATTGAGTTTAATTGATGAAAATAAATTATTAAAATTATTAAATCAATTTTCTTAAGGAAATACATTTAAATGCTGTCCAAAAGTAGGCTACAAAATATTAAGTTGCATACTCTTGCGCTGTTTTTAGTAGAAACCCCCCTATATAATGAATTGTTCAATCAATTGTTGAATGATTTATATCAGAAATTATTCAAGTATTGCGTAAGATAATTATTAAGCTTTTTTAACTCCCTTTCTACCTAATTAAATTATTTATTTATTGATTCTCTTTATTATATTATCTTTTATACCTTTTTAGTTATATTTTATTTAAATTGTATTTTACTTATTCATATTTTAAAGAAAAAGGTTAATTCTATCCTAATTATCTGCCAAAGTTAAGTACGGTTTAAATACAATCTGTAGTTACTTTTCAAATAGCTTTATTTAATATTTCTCTTCACATTGCAACTACCATAATTTAAAGCCATTTTATATTAAAAATACATTAATTAATAAAGTTTAAGATTTACGACACAAAAAAGGTATTCAAAATTCATTAAAAGAGCTTTATAAAACTCATATTTTTCACTATTTATGACAATAGTACCCCAAGGTAATTTATTTTTAAATAAAAAACTATACTTTAGTAGAAATTCCCCAACCAAAAACCTGAACTTAGTTAATAAATTGTAAAATTATAGCACATACCAAGGTTCCAAGTAATATATATTTTTTTCAAGTGCCTCTAGGCTCTAGAAAGGGGGCGCAACGGGGGCGGGAGACGGGACGATGTTTTGATTAGACGCTTCTAAGTACAGAAAGTCAGGCGGCGGGCAGTAAAAACAAAAGATTGTCGAGAGTAAATATATATATTGATTATTGCACGGATGAAGTGGGCTGTTCGATAACTTTCGCACAAGTCCCGTCCCAGGGGAGGAGCTGGGATCGGGCTGGGATCGGGTTGGTGGGTTGACAGGCCGTCGTGGTCGGTGTGTGTCATAAAATAAAATAAATTCAAGTCGCGGCAGGCCCGGCGCTCGTGTGATCAATCGAATCGATCCCATCGGTCAGCGGTGCAAACATTGAGGCAGTTGAAAAGTTTGTCGAACTTCTAGGGGAGCTATGATTAATTTGGGACAAGCGAGCTGATCGTATTTTTTGCTATCTATTAAGGCCCCCGGATATGGCTTAGTTTGGTGGAAAGTTTATCTAATGTAAAATTTATTGGGGATTTTTAAGCAATAAAATACTGAATAGTAAAGAAATGAGGAAATATTACAATAGTTAAGCCTTTAAATGGGAAGATACCAATTGGTGGAGTGGTTAAATCTTTAATTAGGATTTTAGATAATATAATATAATTATTGCAACTCTTTAAATAGGTTCTTAAAATATAATATAATATCATAATAGAATAAAATAGAGAATTTTAAGGAAATGAGTAAATATAACAATAGTTAAGCCTTTAAATGGGAAGTTCTACTTGTGGAGTAGTTAACTCTTTAATTAGGTTCTTAAAAATTGTATCAGAATTATCTTAGTTTGTAAATCAAATTATAAAGCAGAAAAGTGAGTGATTAATTCCAGAAAAATCGTATTAAAATATTTAATAATTCCCTTATTAACTCTTTAAGCTCCTCTAGCTCTAAGTAATCAATTATTATTATAATTTCTGCATTATTTATCATCAATTATAATTATTAAGCGTACAAAAAAAAAATACAACAATAAATAACAGACATTCCCCCCAAAAAAGATAACATATCTATATCTTTAGCTGTTTATCTACACTTAATAATATTCTAATGGGAGCAGCCAAGGCTCAGGGACACTTAACTTAAAATCTTTACTAAATCAAAAATAAAGACTCTTTTCAAGGCCAAGAACCCCCTAAGAACATCCAATTCATCTTAAAAAGTATATATTTAATATTAATCTCCCCAGGTTCATATAGACAGATTCCCAAGAATCGATCTGAGTTCCCCGGAATTTTGCGGTGACACAACCCCAGATACGGAGGCACTTTCCCAGTCACAACAAAGGACCCCCACTCGGCGAACTCTCAATATTTTATATTGTTATATTATAATTGCGGAGCCGCCGTCCAAGTGGAGGTCGTAAACAAATTCAATAAAATAATTAATGTCAAATAAATGATAATGGTAATGTATATGTGCTCTCAAGAACAATGGATTTTCTTCTTTCCTGAGTTCCTGAGCCCGATAAGCGCCTCCCAGACGCTGCCTGGCTGCCTGAGCCAACTGCTTGGCCCACCCACGCGGAGCCGAGTACCTTTGGCCCAGTACCCAAGACCCAGGAGCCAAGACCCAAGAGCCACCAAGCCAGCGGCAGTACTACCAATGCAGGCATTACGCATACGCCTCGTGCGCGGCCAGACGGAGGCGGAGAGCAGAGCCAAGAGAGAAGAGCGAAGAGTAGAGCTACAGCTAGAGCTAGAGTGAGTGCGAGAGAAGCCGAGCACGACGACGACGACGACTAGTCGGTGCCGATCGTCCGGATCTGATAGTCTCCGCTGGGCAATCAGTAAAGCAGCCGCCGCGATCGCCAACCGCTGGCATTTGGGCTGGGCGAGCTGAACAGAGCGAGCGTCAAGTCGCGACGGTTCCAACGTTAAATTCCAGCTGCCATCTAGCCTCTAGCCTCTGGCAATCCAACACTAAAGCCTCTCAAGCCTCAAGCATCTGGCATCTGTTTTTGTTTTCGTTCGCGCTTTGCCTTTGCCTTTGCGTTTATATTTTATTTTTTTTTTGAGTGATCGCGAGCGATCGATCTTTGTGGTAAACAAAGCGATCGCGCCATCGAGTGAGCAACTGCATCCAGAGGAGCACACAGCGGGACAGCAACCATGGAGGTGTACACGTCGGACAGCTCGGACACGGACTCGCGGGAGCAAAAGACCCTGGACTTTGGCCGCATGAGCCTGGACCTAAACACACTGGAGGATCATCTGAGCTCGCCCCAGAAGGGCCTGCTCAAGGCCAGCGGCGACATTGAGACCCTGCTGCTCAACCACAACCGACTGGTGGGTCTACCCCGGCTCCTGCAGCAATTTGTCAACCTGAAGGTTCTGGATCTGAGCTCCAATGCCATCACCTCGCTGCCGGACGCCGTCTGCCAGCTGCCGCTAGCCACGCTGATTGCCAAGAACAACCTGCTGACCAATGGATCGCTGCCCAAGTCGCTGCTCTCCAAGCTGGCCAACGGCGGCGGGTCCACGCTCAAGGAGCTCAATCTGAGCGGCAACCAGCTGACCCACTTCCCCGAGCAGGTCACCGAGCTGCGCCAGCTCAAGTACCTCTATTTGGGCGGCAACAAGATCTCGAGCATTTCGAAGGATATTTGGAAGATGCAAAGGTAGGTAATCCCTAACTGGGTCTGGGGATCCAGTGATCTGGAGTTCGATCTGGTCTCTGGCCTCATTGTTGTTTGCTCAAGTGTCAAGTGAGTCTCTCGGGTTATTCCAAACACAGGGAGAAAAAGTGGAGGTTTTTGTTATTTTAATTTCTAAATTTGTCAAGTTGTTGGTTCTAAAAAAAAAGAGAATTTGGCTTTGTATTTAACTATTAGCAGTGGAATTAGTAATTTTAAATAAGAAGTTTTTTTATACGAATTTTTAAACTGTCACAGAATATGCACTTGGGAATTCTAGCTTGGCTTTGACAGCCTTTAAACTAAATTAAGGGTCTCCCTGGAGATTTTTATAAAATATCACAGTCTCAGTTAATAATTTACTCATTTTAGCAGAGGAATTAATACTTTTAAACAAGAATTAAAAGTTTAAAGCACAACCAAAACCCTCTGCAGTGTCACGGAATATGCACTTGGGAATTCTAGGCTGACTTCAGCAACCTTTAAGCTTAGTTAAAAGTCTCCCTTGGAATTTTTATAAAATATATCAGCTAAGAATTTACTCATTTTAAGAGTGGAATTAATACCTTTCAAGTAAGAAAAGAATTTAGACTTTAAAACAGAAAGAAGCCGTCTTCAGTGTCACGGAATATGCACTTGGGAATTATAGCTTGGCTTTGACCAAGTTAAACCAAGTTAAAAGTCAGCCTAGAGACTTTAAATAAAATATGTCAGTCTCAGCGTATAGTTAACTCTTTTAATAAGCCTCTTAAGTAGTAAGAATCTTCCCCAAGCTAACTAGGTCGTGGCAACTCCCCCCTTTTTTTCTGCCAGTGCACTTGCGCCGCTTGCCGCTTTCCTCTTGCGGCTTGACATTGGCCACTCGTGGAGCGCGAGCGCTCGCCGCCGCCGCTGCCTGCTGCCTGCCGCCTGTTGCCATGTATAAAAGTCCAAGCACAGACGCGATCGTAATATATAGCCGCCGAGCTGATAACGCCGGATCGGCGGATCGGCTGGCGTCGTAAAAGCCAAATCTATCGAAAACACGTACTCGACTCGACCCAACCGATTTGGTCGGCCCATAAAGATACGGGCCCCAGGTCCGTGTATTAATATAATAATAAACAAAGAGCAACAATTGGCACAAACAAGAGAGAAATAATAAAATATCGCGCACAACAAAAATTCCAAAATATCAGTTGAAAACAAATTAAAAAATTCAAATTGGCATTAGTTATCAGAGGGCCCACGGACTTTGCAACGTCTACGGGTCTACGGGTCTACGGAGGGAAATTGATTGCTCCGCACTTGACCGGGCTCTTGAAGAGGAGACCTGAGGTTCGAGAGCTAAGAACTATAGGCCATAAAATGTAAGGCTTTTACGCCGTAAACTGTGGCAGAAAAGGGTGATTCATGGGGATTAAATATAGTACAGAACTTGAGGGGTTCTAGCTAAGACATAAATATTAAATAAAATATAAATATAATACTAAATTCTTTAATGCCAGTAAAGACAGTAAACGATATTGTTCGGTTCAGAGAAGAATGGATTTGATTGATGATCAGACTTCCAAGAAAGCTTCATCCCATAACAAATACATTTTAAAAATTCCAAAATCGAACTTTAAATCTAAGACATAAATATTAAACTTAGTCTTTAGGTAGCTTTATTTTTAAAGATACCTTAAATTAAATTCTTTAAGTTATCAAACTCGTTCTCCGCTTGTTTTGAGAGTCTAAAACTTGACTAGAAAAAAGCTGAACTGACAACACATTGTCTCCCAACAGAAACGAGTCGTAGACTTCTGGTCTTTGGATTTCCAGCGCTCTCTCTTTTTTGCTCTTTAGCTTCCCAAGAGTTAAACCTTGGATCTGATTTATGCTTGTCTTATCTGTCACTTGATTGTTCATCTAAAATTGTTTTAAAATTAAGTACTAAAAATATAAATATAAAAATAAATAAATATGTGTAAATATTCTCGCATTGCCCAAGACCAAAGGTCGATTATACTCGATCTATCAATGGGCTTGATGCTAATACTCTCTCTAAGTTTAATCAGATTAATTTAAATATTTTCTCTGAGTTTGTTTGGTAGCTTAAGTGATGGTCATTTGGGTTTTCAATAGTTCATAAAAGCTTAAATGTTTTTTAGAAGTGATTTTCTTGGTATTTCTCTATAGAAATGTATAGAATGTTTTCCTATTTCGTGAGAGCTGCTGATTGCAACATAAATTAAACACAAAATGGATTTTTAGATCACCATTAATTCCATATTAACCATAAAAATAAAGATAATATTAAATAATAATAAAAAATATATAATAAATAATGAATAATAAATAATAAATACTAATAATAATAAATAAAAATAATAAAGAATATATATAATAAATAATGAATAATAAATAATGAATAATAAATAATAAATACTAATAATAAAATAATAATCCGTGACAACCAAGATATATTCACTTTATCTGAGCACCCAAATACGATTCTATCTGCTCAGATCTTATACAATTATGTATTATATAGATTTAAGGGTAATAAATCCTCCAAAACCTAATAATTAACTCCCATCTTTCCCCTAATTTCCCTTTTAGCCTGCATGTGCTGTCCCTGGGCGGTAACCTGATCAGCGAGGTGCCCGAGGCGGTGGGCTCCCTCAGCCAGCTACAGGCCCTGGTGCTCTGCGACAACCTAATCGAGATCCTGCCGACAAGCATTGCCCGGCTGAAGAACCTCAAGTCGCTGCTGCTCCACAAGAACCGTCTGCGGCACCTGCCCAAGGACATTGTGGCGCTGAAGAACCTGACGGAGGTGAGATCCTTCAATAAATTATGGATGCCACGTTCCTAAATGCCTCTTCCTACACAGTTGAGTCTGCGCGACAACCCCTTGGTAGTCCGCTTCGTCCAGGACATGGCCCTGAAGCCACCCACCCTGCTGGAGCTGGCCGGGCGCATGGTCAAGGCCAGCGGGCAGCGACCAGGACCCTATGACATACCGCGGACCCTGGCCGAGTACCTGAACAGTGCCAACTGCTGCGTGAACCCCAACTGCCGGGGCGTCTTCTTCGACAATCGCGTGGAGCACATCAAGTTCGTGGACTTTTGCGGCAAGTACCGGGTGCCGCTGCTGCAGTACCTCTGCTCCTCCAAGTGCATCGAGCCGGAGCAGCCGGCGCGCGGATCAGTGCCGGCGGCGGCGAGCGCTAGCAGCGCCAGCAGCGGCTTCATGATGCGCAAGGTGCTGCTGGGCTAGGCCGTGTTCCGGCCCCGGCCCGGCCCCCCAGCCCAATCCGGCTCCTGGCCATATCCTCCGAGAAAGAGAGCGCGATCGGAGCGAGCGTCGACCGATTCCGGCATCGGTTTTTTGGGGAGCGGAGCGGACACAGGAGCTGCTGACGATGATGAATGACGGAAGACGGAAGACGGAAGATGATGATGATTGAATCGATATCGGATCGGAACGGAACGAAACGGAAATGGAGGCGGATGATCCACGCGTTCGCTCCGGCGCGCAGGGCCGCCCCGCTGGAATCCCCATTGGCTTCACACGTGGTTCCAAAACCAATTAGAACTAGTTTCCTAAGCTTGATTACACGACCTGTTTGTTAGCCCGCCTCGCTGGTTGGCCAGTTACTCTGTTTCTGTTCGCTTGTTTGCCCCTGCCTGTTGTTATCCACCCACTTACACAATCCTATGCCAAAGAGTTCCTCGGCCTGGTTTCACTGGGAATGAGGAAGATAGCCGGGGTTTTATGGCCCCATCAAGCCCTCCTATCTCTTGCTAGCCACCTTAGCAACAGTAACTATTAATTAAAGGGAGTACTTACCTGGGTAAGTCTGCATCCGGTGCTTTATCTTAGGGTTTTTCCAGGCAACACTAACCCAATTCTTTGGGTATCTAGCCATCGGTTTCGCTGAAAGTTCAAGTATTTAAGTAATGCCTTGATTTATTCATCCTTGTCACGTGAGTACAAGCACGTACCTTTGCTTAAAGTGCTTTTCCACTGCCACATTTATTCACATTCACATTTATTCACATTGATCCACATTTTCACACGCGGTATAAAGAAAATTAGGTCATTCCAACACGTGGTGCACGCGGGCCCAATTCGCGAGTCTGTGAGTTCCTCTGCCGACGCTTTGCCGAAACACGGACAGTATACGCCAGTGCTCCGCACCACTACAGTCAAATGCCAACATTGCATTTGCATGAGTGAAAATTGAACACTCTATGGCTAGATATGAGAAAACAAAACAAAAAAGTAGCTATAACCTACAAAATTAGCTATTTAACGCTAAAAAAAGGCTAAATCTAGCCACACAATTACAAATTGTCTGCACTGATTCTTCTGTTCTCTTTTGTGCATACTGTGCGTGCATACTGCTCATTGATTCTTCTGTTCTCTTTTGTGTATACTGTGCGTGATCGGCAGCAACGCCGACTGCGAAAAATCCTATCCCGCGGGATAGGGCCGTGCCGAACACTAGTATACGCACATTGTTTACATTTCGGCAGTGCTGACAAATTGCAAATAGGCCGCTAAATCTAGCCTTTTTTAGCTTTAAATAGCTATTTCGCGCGAGTCTGTGATCCTCTGCCGACGCTCTGCCAAAACACGAACACGGAGTATACGCACATTGTTTACATTTCAGCAGTGCTGACAAATTGCAAATAGGCCGCTAAATCTAGCCTTTTTTAGCTTTAAATAGCTATTTCCTTAGTCATAGCCATTATACAAAAAAGTTTGTTATATTTGTTCTCATACTGCGTTCCATTTTTTACACACACTAATGCAATTCTAACATGTCAGTGTATTAACTTGGCATCACTGTTCAAAACATTTGCCTATCGCCTCTGCAAATATCGATTACTAACGATATTTCTTATTGTTTTTATAAGCCTACAGAGGGTATTATAATTTTGTATGTACAAGGTTTCAAAACTCCAAGAATGTCTATTTTCAAGTCCCTGAATGAGTCGGTTCGTCCAAACGATTGCAAACAGCAAGCCGGAGATGATCATTTTCGACGCTGCTATGATGACAGAGGTGCCCCACTTGAATGTAAACAAAAAAGGATCAACTGTTCGTGCCAAGAAAGTGGATGTTGCAGTGGAATCACCTTCGTTCAATATGTAAAAATATGTTCCATCCTGAAAGCCCACAAACCACCAAAAGAGAGCACGCACCTGGCCTATTGTATAGATAGTGTTTATTGTGTGTTCAATCGCTCACAGCTGTTCGAGCTCGCGCCAAGGGCAGCGTCTACTACTAGGTTATTTAAAAAAAAATACGGGAAACAGTAGCGAGACAGTGGTAGAGATCCGCGGACTTGTCATTCGTCGGGTGGTGAGGGGGCTTGGTCTATAGCCTGGATGGGCACGTGTATTTGATCTGCCTAATGACTGGTTCGCGGTATATCGGTATAGCGGCGGGTGCCCATCCATGTTCTATAAAATACGCGTTTAAAATACATAAATACAAATGGTGATGGAACACGGAACATTTAACGGAGTGACCGCCGTTCGGGCGTCCTTCCTGGAGGTCCTGGAGGTGTGTGATCAGCAGTGTGGCGAGAGACGGAGAGAGAGGAGTACTCGCAGGATGGGGCGCTTGTCTTACTTGGCTAAGTTATATGGAGTAGTATTTGAATGTAGTTGTATGCGGCGCATGCGGATGTGGGCATCCGGCTTATTGGATCATCACCTCCTGGCTGGTGTCGTCGACCTCCATGGCGACCTCCTTGTCGGCCTCGTCGGTGGCCATCTCGGCGGCTGGCGGTGGACCGCTCTCGGCCATGACCACCTCCTCGACGGCGGCCGAGGGCGAGACGCCGGCCTCCTCCTCGGCGGGGGTATCCTCCATGGGTTGATCGTTGAGGGCGAGAGCCGGTGGAGTTACGGCGGGAGAGTCCTCCGCATCGCCGTCCTCGAGTGGCTCGGCGGGCGGCGTCTCGGCAGACTCGGCGGTGGCGCTGACCGGAGACTGGGGTGTGGTGGCGCCGGCCAAGTCATCGTTGAGGGGTGAGGAGTCCTCGCCCTCTGGCTCCACTACTGGTTCCTTGTCTGCTCCAGCAGCCTCGGCAGTCTTGCTCTCATCCTCCTCCTTCTTCTTCTCGGGCTCAGCTTCTGGCTCGGCAGCCTTCTCCTTCTGCTTCTCCTGCTCCTTCTCCTTCTCTGTTACCTTTTCCTCCGGCGGCGGCGACGGCTTCTTGGCCGACGCAGCCTCAGTCTTTTCGGGCTTTTGGCTCTCCTTCTTCTCCGGCTCGGGCTTGTTGTCCTCCGGTTTGTTGGTCTTGGTCTCCGGCTTCGATTCAGCGGGAGCTGCCTTCTCCTCGGTAGTGGCCGCCTTATCGGTGGCTGCTGATGCAGGCTTGGCCTCGGCATCTGCCTTCTCCTTATCCTTCTCCGCGGCTGCGGGTGGGTTTGCCTTCTCCGGTGCCTTTTCCTTTTCCCCCTCGGCCACCTTGGCATCCTCCTTGGCTGGTGGCGGAGCCTTCTCTTCAGCAGGCTTTTCGGCTGGCTTCTCCACGGGCTTGTCTGCCTTCTCGGCCTTCTCGGTCTCCTGCTTCTCGACAATCTTTTCCTGCGGCTCTCCGCCTGCCTCCTTGTCAGCTTCCGCTTTCTCCTTGGCAGCTGCAGCTGCAGCGGCAGCTGGTTCTTTCTCACCCTCCGAAGGCTTGGCAATCGATGATGAGTCCCCTGAGGCCTCTTCCTTGGCTTTCTCTGCACCGCCCTCGGCCACCTTCTGCTTGCTGCCATTGAGGGCCTGCTTGGCGGTCTTGGGCTCTGCCGCCTCGTCTACCTCCTCGTCGGGCTCCTCAATCTCGGCGGCCTCCTGCGGGGCATCAGTCTCGTCAGCGTTCTTCTTGGCCTTTGCGGCGGCGTCAGATTCGGTCTCCTGGTCGGCTTCCGGGAGATCATCGCCCTCGATCTCCAGCTTGGCCTTCTTGGCCTTGGGCAGCTCATTGTCGTCCGATCGCGGGCAGCTGGCCTTAACAGCGCCCGAGCTGGCGCCCGAGCTGGAGCCGGAGCCGGCTCCCTCCTCGGCATTGGCGTTGCCATTGTTGAACAGAGCCTCGTTCTCCATTTCGATGTCGATGTTAACCTCCAGTGACAGATCGCCGTTTACAACTGAATCAAGGGAGTCTCCGTTCTCGCTCTCGGTGCGCTTGCGACCCGGGTCAATGGTGCTGACGACTGTGAAAGAGAGAGAGAGCGGCGGAAGAGAGAGGGTGTCAGATTTAGGATGCTGCGAACGAACTTGGGAGCGAGAGATCGGGGAGAGAGAGAGCTCACCTAGGATGTTCTTCTCCAGGGCGCGCATAAACTTGTCAATCCGGGAGTACTGCTTGCGCGGATCGATCAGCAGCTCGCACAGCCGCTGCACGGTGAAGGGGGCGGCGGTGAAGAGGTCCAGGCGCTCCAGCAGCGAGGACTTCATGGTCTCGTAGTTGAAGGGATCCACGTTCGGGTAGTTGGGAATCTCTGCGCGCGGGGGGTCACAGGTCAGGTCAGGTCAGGTGAGATAGCTCCTATAATAGCCAGAGGCTGACTCACCCTCCAGACGCGGCGAGTCCTCATTAAAGTGCTTAATCACGCTGAGCAGCTTCTCGCGGAACAAGTACTTGAGGCTGGACCACTTGAAGATGGTCTCGCCGGTCTTGGCCACATACTGCAGGTAGTCCTCCAGCTCCTTGGGTATCTCCTTCTGTTTGAGCCGCGTGAAGCGCTCCAGGATCTGCAGGATCTCGTCGCTGTTCTCCATGGTGACCATTTGGGCGATCGTCGGGGTCGAGGCGTCAAGCAATGAGCGGCGTTGAGCGTTGAGCGTTCAGCGGGGGGGAAACTGCAACGGCGGAACAAGCAGAGTGCAAGTGTGGCGAGATGAAAAACCGGAAAGGCAGGCCGGCCGGCTGCTGCTGCTTGAGCTTCTGCTGCTGAAAATTTTCTTCCTCGAGGTAGACACACAAAAAACGAGCCACGAGCCGACGCCGACCCGATAAATGCAACTGCCTCGGCTCTGGGTCTGGGTTTGGGTTAGGGTTCGAGTTCGAGTCGCAGTCGGAGTCGAGTCGAGTCTCGCTGGCTGTGCAGGTATGCGCAAAATCGGCGGACAGACGGACGGACTGGCGGACGGACACGAAGCATCTGCATCTGACAAGCACAAGCACGCTCTCTCTCCCTATCTTTCTCTCGCTCGGTGGAGGATTCGCAGGCAAACTAGTTATGCTGCACACACACGCGCACACACACACACTCACTGGCACTGTCACTGGCATTCGGATTCGGATTCGCACTCGCGAAAGCCTGCTCTCTCCCCATGTATGTGTGTGTGTGTGTGCGTGTTAGCGGTTGCAACTGGGTCCCCGCTCTTGTTGCCAGGCCACCGCCAAGCCATTCATAGTTGTAGTTGTCTGCGCCCAGACGGCCCAAAAAAATATATGCGACGCCGCCTGGGCAATTTTCCATGGCGGCCCGGCTGACGATTCCCCGGTGCCGGCGAAATTCGCACAGGGCTCATCTGGGCCGGTTGGCCTGCTGCAAACCAGACCCTGGCCCACAGGATGTCTCGACATCGTCACTCACCTGCACTTTCCTTGCTACTGCCTTTCTTATCACAACTACGCCTTTCGAATTGCACTCAAAACCAGGAGACAATTGGATTCGGATCCCGTTTTGGAATATTTCGCAAAGGAAGTGTGACCGTTTGGCGCCGATGGCGACAGTGTTGCCAGATGAAAATTTTGCTTTCCCCCTAAAAAATCTCAAAAAGTCAATATTTCACCCTAAAAAAGCCAGTCTTCCCCCTAAATTTAAAAAATATGTTAATATAAATTTAATTACTTACTTTACTTTAGATTTTTATTTATATTGATAATGAATCACGATTAGTGCCATGGGGCGCCCTTTTTTTAGCAGTATTTGCTTGGCATTGTTCTCTAATTTTAGGTTCTTGGCTAAATATATCAAAGATACGAACCTTCTGAAATAAAAGTCATGCCGCCGGCTATCGATAACGTTTTAGAGTGAACATCGCACTCTCTCTGGCTGGGTTTATCGATATGAGGCATTTATAAAAGGGAGGCGCCAAAATAGCGCAAAAGCTGAAACGAAAAATCATTGCAATATAAATTAAAACTGTCACTTTGTATTCTAAACATTAGTTATAGTTGCCTCATAACTACATATATAGTACAAATAGACTTATTTTTCTACCATAGACTCTTTTGTGACCAACCTTTAGTGAGAAAATAACATTTATTTGTATCGCTAGAGAAAGGTTTAAGGATGCCAAGAAGAGATGTCATTATTTTCAACATAAATAAATATAAACTGAGGGCCTGAGAGGAAACAGACTCACTTTTTAACAAGGATGGGCCCTACATTTCGATTTAAGAGCTCTATAACAGAAGCCAACCATAACCTCAAAGCACAACTATTAATGGATAGAAATATTCAGTGGCTTGGGGAAAAATAAGATAAATTAAATAATATTTTATTTATTTATTTATATAAAGCTAAACCATTGGTTCAAAACTAAAAGCTAACTTAAAATTATGAGCATTAGCTACTGAGGACTTTAATAATATATTTTGTATTGCAGGCAACGTCTATATAAATATTATATTATTTTCATTAATATTGTATATTATATTATCTATATTATTATATTTATAGCATACAGCTGAAATATGACTTTATTTTGCTGAACCAACCCCCAAAACACGGCGTAAAGAGCAGCTCTGGGAGCCGAAAGAGTCTAGGTGCCCATCCATGCTTTGCAGCAGGAGGAAGATGACAGAAGCCCCTCCAACTTAAGTGGGTAATAACTAATCTCTGTCTCTTTATTACTTTATAATTTAATAGTTCCCTTCCCCAGCTAATACCTCAAAACCAAACCCAAAGAAACACCAAACAGAAGTTAAAGTTAAGTGTACATTTATTAATTAAAGCACATTAGAGTGCTCTCTCTTATCTCTCACAGAAGCTTAGGCTGAATTCTTTAGGGGGCCAGGTCGCGCTCAGGTCTGACCCTCGCTGGAGCCCGGCTTGAACTGGGGATTGTGCGAGCGCGCCATCTTGGCGCGCAGCCACTCGTCCGCGTGCCGCTGCTTGATGTGGACGTACATGTTGGAGCGGGAGCGGCACTCCTTGGGGCAGTGCGGGCAGTTGTAGAGCAGCAGGCCCGTGTGGATGGCCATGTGCTCGTCCAGGTTGCGCTGCTGCTTGAAGCTCTTCTCGCAGTACGTGCACTGCAGGCTGGTGGTCAGCTTGTGGGCGTACTTGACGTGGCCGCGCAGGGCGGTGCGCGAGGTGCAGGTCTTGCCGCACTGCGGACACACCGTGTCCGTGCTGTCGTGCGTGAAGCGATGCAGCCGCAGGCTGTGCTCGTTCTTCAGCCACACCCCACACACCGGACACTGCACGGCCGGGGCCACCACGCCCTGGTGCTCCAGCAGGTGGCGCTCGAAGGAGGGCTTGAACTTGAACTTCTTGCCGCAAATGTCGCAGACGTGGCGGTGCAGGTCCTCGTGGATGGACTGGATGTGCCGCCGCAGCCGGTGGACGTTGGCGAAGCTGGCGAGACAGAGAGAAATCGTTGCGGATTAGAAGGAGATGGCACACAGCCGGAATATATCTTACCTCTTGCAGCAGATCTCGCAGGTGTGCTCCAGCTGGTCGGTGTCGTGCTTGGCCAGGTGGTTGGCCATCCGGCGCTCGCTGCTGAAGGTCCGCTCGCACTTGGGGCAGGGGAACTTGAGCACCTTGCCGATCTGGGCGACCTTGTTGTGCACGGTCTCGATGTGGGTGGCCAGGTAGTCCTGCGAGTTGAGCGACTTCTGGCAGATGGAGCAGCTGCAGGGATTTAATATGTATAAAGGGGATGGAGCACTCCCTCTGGGGTCAGACTCACGTGAAGAGCTTGGGGTTGACGTGCTTGCGGATGTGATCCATCAGCTTGGAGGCGCGCGTAAAGACCTTGCCGCAGCACTTGATGTAGTACTCGCGCTGGTGCACCTCTAGGAAGTGGCTCTTCAGCTCGGACAGGTAGGGCGCACTGAACTCGCACAGGTCGCAGCTGGCGCTCATGTAGCTGGCAATGGCCTCCTCGTACCGCTTGGCCAGCTGGGCGCGCGAACAGCCCTTGGGCTTGCGCTCGAGCACGGCCTGCAGCTCGGTCTCCTGCACCTCGCTGGGCTGGGTCTTGCGGCGCCGCCGCTTGCTGCCGTCGTCGAGCAGCTCCTTGAGCTCCTGGTCCAGCGACATGCCGCTCTCCCGATCCTTGTTCGTGCGCTTGCGCTTGGGCGGCGGCTTGGGCTTGGCCTGGAGCCGGACCAGCGGCTCATCTGAAAGGGATCGCCGAGTATTAGCTAAGGGAAACCATTTGGATAAAGCAGGATAAAGCATTACCGTCTGAGGAGTCTTCTACAGGCAGTGCCTCCGGTTCGCTATCACTTGCGTGCATCTCCTCCAGGTAGGGCTTCTCGTCCTCCTCGGAGTCGTCTTGCAGCTGCTCCTTGACGGACACCGAGACCGGCGCCTGGGAAGCCACCTCCACACTGTCCACATCCACGTCCAGCACGCTGCCCAGCAGACTCAGGTTGTGCATGTCCAGCGGCTTCTCGTCCATGTCACTGGCCGCCAGCGGCAGCTCGTCGATGTTCACGTCCACGTCCACGCCACCCGTCCACTTCATGGCCACACAGTCGACGTCCACATTGAGGAATTCCTTCTTCAGCGAGCACTGCTTCTGCTCCACCAGCTGCCAGAAGCCGTTGAAGTCCTCCAAGTGCTCGCAGCAGTCGGTGCACACGCTGGTCGATATGCTGTCGTCGGGCAGGATCTGGGCACGGCACGGGCACGGGATGGGAGGCAACGGGTTAGTAGGCTAAGACTTTCGACTGCTGCTCCACACTCACCTCCAGCTGCAGAAACTTGGCTATCATCTTGACCAGCCGCGTCTCCGCCAGCGTCTCGTCCGTCTCGAACAGGAAGACGGCGCTGCCGGGGCTGAGGCAGCGCAGGCACAGGCGACAGATCATCTTGCAGGACTCGCGACTAAATTAAATAAATACAATTTTCAGCTGCTGCGCTGTAAACAACATAATTAGCGTTTCACTCTCCAACTCTGGCCACACTGCTCCTACGTTGCCGTACTGGAATTGAACGCTGGTCACACCTATTCTCCCTCAACAGCTGATTTCCGTCTTCCGTTCGAAATTTACTTTCTCCGCCAAAATCGCCCAGGCAAATAAAGGAAAGTGAACTTGTTCACAAAATTTCTCCGTTTTCGAGTTGTAGATTTAAAATTCCATGCAACTTCTGACTTGATTTGCAGCGATAGTAAAACTATCGATGGCGCCACTAATCGCCAAGGGTGGCAGCCTCGGTAACGATTTGTGCCATCGACCACATCTGGCAACGCTCGCCGCAAAATGGCAAAAAAATAATACATATGACGATTTAAAACTAATGACAATTACGTATTACGTGAAAAGAACGCATCGCAAATAATTAAAAGCCAGTTGATAAGCTGCCTATTTCAGTCGGGCGCCAGTCGAAAGAGCGCGTGTGTGTGTGAGTGCAAATCTGCAGCGAATATAGCCGTGCGAAAAGTGATTCGAACGGGTTTCGTATCCGAGCATTTTGGGGCCTCCACCGATCCGATACCATTTTCCATCTACACACTTGCAAAAAGCGACAGCGCCGTTGCCGCGCGCGAGAGCGAGAGGCAGGGAGCGACAAAGACGGCGACAGGGAGCGGAGAGGAGAGAAGAGAGTTGGCAAGCAAGCAAGCGAGCGAGCGAGAGCGAGTGCGCTAACAAAGCCAGCCAGCCAGCGCAACACAGCGAACGGAACGGGCGAAAATCGTAACGAAATCCAACCAAATATCCAAGTCCAAGCAGAATCGTTTAATCGCAAACTCCGGCGGCGGCTGCCTGGCGAACAAAGGCGCCTGTGAAACGTGTCCCCACAACTAACTGCTAACGGCAAACATCTCATTGCGTTCGGCTGCGCTTTTGTTGTTTTCGTTCCGTTTTCGCAAGCGACAGAACGGGCGCTGAGTAAGCGCCAGAAAGAGTGCAAAAAAAAGGAGGCAAGGAGCAACGAACTGTGTTTGCGGTGTGTGCGCTGCGTGCGAAAGGGTAAGCTCTATTTTCCCGTTCTCTCGTGCTCGCTTCCACACTGGCCGCTCGCGGAGTCTCTGGCGAAATCGAGATTCTGGAAATCGGGCGGCCGGTGGGTGGCCAGCTCGGAATCCGAGATTCTGGTTAATTCTCCAGAATCGCATCGATATCGGCAGTTCATTGTAAAAACAGTGATGGGAACAACAAAAGAAATGCACGATAGCTGGCTTTGTTAAATTTACTGTATGTGAGGGAGCGCACGGGTGCCCTCGTGTTGTCCCGCTCACGCCCCCACGATAGACCAGCGTTGCATTTGCAGGCGGCAGGTTTTCCGTTTTGTTGCCATACACCTTTGCCGTGGTGTTCGGACACAAATTGCGTGTAATTGGCAATCAAATCCAAGGTGCGACGCATCGAGGCTGTTAAATCACTTATTAATTGTCAGGTGCTGTCGCATTAGTTTCCGTCGCGGTCCGTCCCGATACCTGCGCCCGGTGTGGCAACGCCGTTCTCCACACCACTCACACGCACGCAATACATGCGAATCGAGTAGCAGTTCGAAGTGGAAGAGGAAGAACTCGGCGAAGAAGAAGCAGCGGCAAACTTCATGTTGGACGGTGGAAAGCAGAATCAAAAGTTTTGTGCGAAAGTAAACGGTTAACCGCAGTCGAATTTCGCATAAACAGGCGGCAGTGTTTGCCAGCGCACAGCAAAGCATTCAAAGTAAACAAATTGCAACATTTTCCAGCTTCAGTTTAGTTTGGTTCCAGCTCTCATCCCTGTCTCCTCATTCGCTCTAACAAACCAAACTCTAAGTGCGTGTGTGTGTCTGTGTGAGTGCGGTGTTTAAACGGTATATGTTACGGTGACTTTCCTTCCCCTCTCCCCCTTGCTGGCTCAACCAGCCACCGTGCACATAAAAAAACATAAATAATAGGTCCTGGCTAACAGAGTAAAGTAAAACAAAAAATTGCACTCGGCGATTAAATAATAACTAACAAAGCCATCTCAGCGTCGTAGTCGTCTCTCTCTCGCTCGCTCTCTGCGTCAGTGAACTGACTGTGTGCGTGCGTGTGTGCGTGTGTTGGTGTACTGTGGTGGGAGTCTGTGCTTCTCAATGGTTGTTGTTATTACAAAAAGGAAAAAAGAATTCTTGCCAAGCATTTTATTGTCTTGCTTTGCCTGCCTGCCTGCCACACTCCCTGCCCCCTCTTGCCAGCCATTGCGTTCGTGCAAATTCCAAAATTGCTTACATTTTAAATGCTCCTCCACTGGCCATTGTTGTTGGGAGGATTTTTACAGCCCCCGTTGCTGTTGTTGTGTTTCAGTTATAGTTGTAGTTGTCAGCCATTGTTCGGCTCCCCCCTCCTCCTCCAATAATTACAAGACGCCACCGCAAATACTTCTTTCAATGCGTTGCCGCTTCTGCCGCTGTGTGGGCAGAGAGATAGAGAGAGGTGAGAGCCGGGCTCATCTAACCGTCTCGCTCCGACAGCTGCCCACCTTAGGCGGCCTGAGTTGCGTGCGCTCAGTGGCACTGGCTGGCCCGCTCGCACCAAACATTGTTCGCACAAATGTGGCGGTGGGAGTGGGAAGGTGGGACGGATGGAGCGGGCGGCGGCGGTGTCGGCGAAGAGAAGAGAACACACAGCCCGGCTGAGCACAATTTGTAGAGTAGAGCAATCGGTACCAAAACAAAAGCCCCAAACAAATTGCGGGGATCAGCTGCCTCGCTCACACTCCTCCTCACTCCTCACTCACGCTCCACACCCATATCTCCCCGTTCCTTTTTTGCAGCTCACCAGGAAGACTGAAGCAAGAAGAATCCCAGCCGCAGAAGAAGAGCGGCGATCCCAGCACAAGAGAGCGAGAGAGAGAGCGTAAAGAGAGCGCCTCCACAGCAGCAGCCCCATCGGCATCCACAGCTCCAGCGACATCCAAAGCCCATCCTCCAGCGCGTCGGGAAGAGAGCGGAGCGCGGCGGCGGCGACAAGGAAGCTAACGCTAATGAGGATCTATTGGCAGCATGAGTACACTGGGGGGAAGTAGGGGAGAGCGAAATGCCAAGCCCAAATTCACAGCGTTGGATATAAATCGCATGTACAAGAATAGCCGTGTAAGTGTGCCCTCTTTTTGACCAGTGTATCCCTTTCTTAATGCCTTATGCTTCATCCTGAATATTCGCTTACATCCATCCGCAGGGCGAGTCGAGTGAACCATCTGCACAAAAGAATCAAGTGCCACGTAAACATGGAATGCAAATCTTGGGCAAAGTGCCGTCCGCTAGGCGACCACCAGCCAATCTGCCATCCCTGAAGGCCGAGACCAACACCAGCACCAACAACAATCTCCTAGTCTCAGTCGAAGGTGGGTTCGGGGAGCAAACTCTTAAAGATGTAAGCATATAACCTTTGTATTTCCTTGATTCCTGCAGGAGCTACATCGGGAGCAGCGGGCGCAGGCGGCGGATCGGGAGCGGGCGCGGCTGGATCGAATACTAGCCACAACAACACCACTGCCCACAGCGGAGGAGGAGGAGGCTCAGCGGGAGCAGGCGGCGGATCGGGAGCCGGCGGCGGCGGAGGAGCTGCGTCTGCATCGGGCGGACTCCATCAGCAACACCAGCAGCAGCAGCAGCAGCAGCAACTTCACCACCACAGCCAGCAGCACCACCACCACAACAACAACGTCGGCCTTGGCCCCAACTCTGGCAAGTTCGTGAACAGCAGCGGCAGCGGCACCACCAGCAGTAGCATCAACAACAACGCCAGCTCCGGCGGCGGCAACAAAAACTTTAAGCTAATCAACAACTCCGGCGGCGGCGGCGGAGGAGGAGGAGGAGGATCATCGGCCGGCGGCGGCGGCGGCTCAACAGGAGTAGGAGGATCCGGCTCCGGATCGGGCGGACACTCGGTCAACTCGCCCAAGACATGGTCTGCCATCACCACAGGACACGAGCGGGGCTCGGGTGGCCAGCACTTTGGCCGCCAGTCGCAGCACCAGCACCAACAGCAGGTTGTGCCCCACTACCAGAGTCCGCAGTTTCAGTACGAGTTCCCCACGCTGGACGGCACAGTTGGCAGCGGCGCCGGCGGCGGTTCGGGTGCGGGTGTAGGCTCGGCAGCGGGAGCGGGCAAGAGCCACTATCAGAGCCAGCAAAACCACCATCACCACCAGCACCAGCATCCGCAGCACCACCACCAGCAGCAGCAGCAGCATCAGCACCATCGGGACTACCACCATGGCCACGGCCGTCAGTATGGCCACCACTCGCATCGCGACTACAGAGATGGCAGCGACGACGTCGGCGGCGGCGGCGGCGGCATCGGCGGGGAGATGGGCGAACTGAGCCTTCGCCCGCAGAACGACACGACCGCCTGGCTGCAGCAGCAAGAGAAGGCGGCCAAGGAGGCAGCGGCAGCGGCGGCGGACCAGGGCCTCAACCTACAGGGCCCGGGCCACCACCAGATGGCGGGTAATGGCGCCGGCGGAGGCGGTGGATCGGGCGGCGGCGCTGTGCCCCTGCCCATCCTCTCCCTGATGCCCTCGTTCATGCGCAGCGGTGCTCCCCTGCCCGGTTCGGGCGCGACAGCAGCATCCATCCTGGCCGGCGGCTCCCTGGACTCGTCGGCCCTGCCGAGCGCCCCCTATCAGAACGGCATTCTGGGTGCCCGCTCTGCCTCGCCGGCGGTGCTGGGCGGCGGCGGCGGCAGCAGCGGTGGCTTCCGGGCGGCCGCTGCCATTCCCAAGCGTCCGCCGGCAGCCTCCTCGCCCCCGCAATCCTCCGGACTGGGCCTGGGAGGCTCTCCCACTCCACCCCAGTCGCTGCAGCAGCAACAGCAACAGCAGCAGCAGCAGGCCAACGGGGGCGGCGGTGGACGCAAGGACAAGGACTATGTGGTGGAGCCAGAGGTGGCCCAGATGCAGCGACCCATCATCCGCGAGGAGGACCTCGAGCGCCTCAATGCCATCGCCAAGGATGACAGCTGGACGAAGCAGGACGACATTGACTATACGAAGAAACTAACATTCTCGGACGACGAGTCCACTCCGGAGGAGCACCAGGGCCAGGGCGGCAAGCAGCATGGCTCCGGCTCCTCCTCAGTATTGGCTGGCAACGATCAACGCAAGCTCTCTGGCTCCACCTCGGCCGCCTCCAGCTGGCAGCGCGGCAAGGAGAGCAGTGAGCGCGAACAGCAGCAGCCAGAAGGTGGACAGGATCAGCAGCAACTCCAGCAGCAACAGCAGCAACAACAACAGGATATTCGCCAGCAGAACGGCCATCGCGGTAGCTCCGGGAATGTGGGAGCGCCAGTGGCCGGGGGAATCGCTCTGGACGCCAGTGTCTACGAGCGAGTGAAGCAGCGCAAGGAGGAGGAGGAGCGCCGCGAGATGGAGCGCAAGCAGGCGGCAGCCAAGAAGCTGCAGGAGCTGGAGATGAAGATGAACAGCAAGAAGGCGGCGGCAGCAGCTCTGGCGGGCGCCGAGGGAGGAGCCTCCTCCTCGGCATCCGCCTCCTCATCCAGCGAGGCCCCACCACCGTCCGCTCCGCTGGGCAATGTCAGCGAAGACGAGGGCGGAGGCCAGCATCGACGACCGCGCGGCAGCATCTCCAGCCTGGGCAGCGGCGTTACGCCCACGGGAGCAGCTCCCTCGGCCTCCTCCTCGTCCGCAGGCGGCGACTACGGTCAGAAGACCGTCTTCCTCACCCATTTCCAATCGAATTTACCGCCCCGTTTCCAGCGCCAGCAGCAGCAGCAACAGCAGCAGCAGCAGCCGCGCCTCGAGAAGAGCGCCTCGGCCAGCAGCGCCTTTGACAGCAACTCCCGCTACCTGCAGAAGGGCGGCGTCAGCGGCGGCGGCGGCGGCGGCGGAGGAGCCACAGGAGGAGCATCGGCCAACAGTGGCCAGGGACGTACCATCTCCGGCGGCTATGCGCAGCGGGGCGGCGGCAGCGTTGGAGGCAGCAGCGGTGGCTACGGACGCAACCGGCACGACAGTGGTGCCAGTGCCCGAGAGGAACAGGAACTGGAGCAGCAGCAGCAGCGATTCACCCGCGGCCAGGACTACCGGCAGGCGCAGGCGCTGCCGCGGAGCATCTCGGAGAATTCTCACCGCAAGACGAGCGTCTCGTCGGCAGGCGACGATTCTATCGGCGCAATGGGCGCCGGATCGGGCTCCTGCTCCTCGTGGGCCGAGCAGACGGACGCCGAGCAGAAGGTGCACCATCGCCACCGCGAGGAGAGCTTCTCGTCCAGCCACAGCCACGACTCGGCCGTGCAGATCAAGATCCTGCAGCGCCCAGCGAGGCAGCCGAGCCTCAGCGAGGAGTCCGCGGCCCAGCAGAAGCAGCTGCCCGCCTCGCCGCAGCAGCAGAAGTCGCTGCCTGCAGCGGCAGAGACCATGCCCACGCAGATCCTTCGGCGAAGTGTGGAGATTGAGAAGCCGGGCGAGGAGAAGCAGGACGACAAGTCCGGGGCTCTGGAGGCGGACGACAAGGCCAAGGCCGCGTCGTCGTCGTTGGGCGGCAAGGCGGAGGAGGACAAGTCGGGCAATAAGCGGCCCAGTCCCAGGAGCGCAGCAGGAGGCGGAGGAGGAGGACGTGGTGGACGCAGCTATGGCGGCAGCGGCAGTGGCGCATCAGCCGCTGGAGCAGTCGGATCGGGCAGCAGCTACCGCGGCCAGCGGAGCTCCAGTGACTGGGGCAGCAGTCGCGGCAGCGGAGGCGGCGGCAGACGCTACTACGGCAGCGGTGGCGAGCAGTCGGAGCACTCGGAGGACGTGGACGAGGACTGCTACAGCAGCAGCGGCGGCGGCGGTGGAGCAGGAGGAGCGGCACGTCGCAGCCCCAAGGAGTCGGGCAGCAGTGCTCCTGGTTCCGGCCAGGCGGCAGCGAATAAGGCTGGCTTCTCGCCCCGCGGCGAACCTTCGCGACGCGGACGCGGCGGCCTCTCAAGCGGAGGCGGCGGCGGCGGCGGCGGATCCGCACCCGGCTACCGACGACAGCCCGTGGGCACGGGCTCCTCTGCCGTAGGCTCGGGCGGAGCGGGACGCAGCTATGGCAGGCTCGGCTACGAGGAGTACGGCAAGCAGCGCACCTCCGAGTCGGAGGCGGCGGACCTGGACAAGACCAAGCAGAACCAGCTGGCACTCAGCGCCGGCCTGCACAAACCCGGCAAGGACGACAAGGATGGGTCCGCCCTCGGCGGCGAGGAGAAGGACAAGACTGCCACCCTGGCCACCGGCCACAACACTGCCCTGCTGGTGGGCAAGGACGAGGCGCAGAAGGACTCGCCGTCCCGCCTGCCGCCCGGCCTCTCCTCGTCGACAGCGGCAGCAGCCTCAGCTCCTGCCACATCCTCTTCCGTGGCCCTTCCTGGCGGCCCGGCGGACAAGAAGAAGGGCGGCGACCCGTGCTCTGTGGTGGGCGGCGAGAAGAAGCTGCCCGCCATTGGCGAGAAGACCCCTCTGGGTGCCGTGGGCTCCGGACCGTCGTCCAGTCTCCTGCTGGAGGCTGGCGCCCCCGTCAACACGATCATCTTCGAGAACTCCACGTACAAGCAGCAGCAGGCGGCCGCCGCTGCCGTGGTGGCCAAGCCCGGACCGCTCTCAGTGTCCAGCAGCGGCGGAGGAGGAGGAGGAGCTCCCAACACCGTGGACAGCCTGTCCAGCGCCCTCTCCCAGATGAGCTTTGGCGGCAAGGTGGCGACGGGCGCCGGCGAGGACTCGCAGGACATGAAACTGGGCTTCAGCTTCGGCGACGATCCCCCCACGCCCCTCAAGGTGGACGACAAGACGGCCAGCCAGCAGCAGCAGCACTCTCAGCAACAGCAGCAGCAGCAGCAGCAGAACAACTCGACGGCGGATCTCAACATGAAGATAGCCAGCGTGAAGAAGGTGTGGGAGTCGGCCACGCCCATGTCCGAGGGCCCCTCGCCGTCGCAGGTGCAGCAGCAGCAGCAGCAACAGCAGCCCCAGCAGCAGCAGCAGTCGCAGCAGCCACAGCAGCAGCAGCATCAGGTGCAGGTGGGCCAGCAGCAGGCCGGCGACGATAACGGTGGCCCCATGAGCGCCGCCACCTTCGTGGCCGCCGCAGTGGCCGCCTCGCAGCACCAGCAGCAGCAGCAGCAACAGCAGCAGCAGCAGCACCAGCAGATGCCCCACTACGCGGTGTCGGCGGTGCACATGCAGAGCCACCACCACCAGCAGCAGCAGCAGGCGGCGGCAGCAGTGGCGGCGGCGCAGGCGCAGCACCACCAGCAGCAGCAGCAGCAGGCACAGGCTCACCACCAGCAACACCATGCGCTCTCCTCACCAGGACCGGTGCCTGGCGGACATAGCCACGGCTACGGCCATGGCTCGCCCTTCGATGCGGGCTCCCTGGAGCAGCAGTTCCAGCAGGAGGACTACCCCAGTCCCCAGCAGCAGCAGGCCCACCAGAAGGCCAAGCAGCTCCAGCAGCAGCAGCAGCAGCACCTGGGCATGTCGCCCCCGCCCAGCCAGCAGCAGCAGCAGCACTCGCAGCAGCAGGCGCACCAGCAGCAGCTGCAGGCCCACCAACAGCAACAGCAGCAGCAGCAGCAGCCGCCGTCGTTCTACCAGGCGTCACCGCAGTTCGGCGTCGGAGGCATTCCCACGATCCCCAGCCCGCCGGCGGTGGCCGTGTTCAACTCCTCGCAGATGGCGCCGCCGCCACCGTCGCAGGGCGGCAACCTGTACGCTCCATTCCATTCGCTCGATCATTCGAGCCGCTCGCCCGCCTACTCGGCGGCGGCGGCCGCCCACAGCTTCCCGGGCCACTATGCGGCCGCAGCGGCTGCGGCGGCAGCAGCCGCCGGCGGCGGACCCTTCAATGTCAACGTCAACGCGTACGCCATGCAGACGCCGCACGGCGGCAACCTGCCGCCCACAGCGCCTGCCCCGGACATGTACTCAAACCTCTCGTCGCAGTTTCGTCTGGGTGGCGGCCCCGGGCCGGGTCCCGGCCCCTTTGGCCAGCCCAGCTCGCAGCAGCTGAGCAATCCGAGCAACCATGCGGCCGTGGCCATCATCTCGTCCAGCAGCAGCTCCATGATGTCATCGGGCGCGGCCAAGCCGCCGCCCAGCCAGCAGCCCATCGGGGCCATAGGCTCCAAGTCGGCGGGCAGTGGCGGTGGCCCGGGTGGACCAGGCCCGGGCCCAGGACCAGGCCCCGGCTCCGGTCCCTACACCGCCCAGCAGTACATGAATCTTTATGCGGGCCCACCGCCGCCCCAGCATCCGGGCCAGGGCGGTCCGCCCGGCGCCCACCAGCTGCAGTCGAACAGCTACTACTCGAATTCGGCGCCCGGCGGTCCCAGCGGCCCCCAGTTCTACGGCGGACCACCGCCGCAGGGCAATGGCGGTGCGCAGAGCTATGGCCTGGCCACGGCGGCTGGCATGTATGGCGGCCATCAGGGCGGTCCGCCCGGCTCCAATGGGCCACCCGGGCCGCCGCAGTCGCAGCACACGATGGGCACCTTCAACACGCAGTTCATGAACTCGCAGCTGCTGACGGCGGCCAATATTAACCAGTACCGCGGCGGACCCACGCCCGGAGCGGCCTATCTCAAGGGCAGCCAGGGCCAGGGACACATGCAAGACTCGGTAAGCCAAGAAGCCCCCCAGGAGTCCGAGGAGGGCCTCTCAAAAGTCACTGAGTTGTGTCACTAACATGTTATATTTTTCAAAGCATAATTAAAAACTGAGAGAGATCAGATGCCAAGAAGGGGGTTTATTGGTAGATGGAGATGAAGGAGTCGAGAAAGGATATGATATGATCTTAGGGGGTGATCAAGAAAAGCAAGATCAGTATGGCTTAAATAGGTACTAGGTTTGTTCTTTGACTTTTCCTTGAAATATTCAAATAGTTTCTCATGTTATTAAGAAGTCCCTGATTGTCACCCCCCCCTTTTAACAGGGTTGCCCCCCAGTCCTATCGGTTTATCGATATCAGTTTAGGGTTTACAACATCCTGTAGGCGACAATATTTATTTTCTTCTTTTAATCAGTTAAAGCCTTCTAGATATGAACTTTAGGCGCTTTATTTATGAAATTGCAGTATTCCAAGTGCAAGTATTTAAATGAAATATATCTAAGATCTCCATATTCTTTGGCATTATTAATTTGCCCAGAAAAAGTCTTGGAAACCTGATCAGGCATAATTTTATCAAAATAAACAAACGCCAAGCGGCTCTTAAGGAAGAGTAATCTTACAATAAGCAGCAATATTCGCTTAGAAAAGTGATAACCAGGCTTGGGTTAAATATATTAAGTTAAGATCATTAACAATCATTAAACACTAATTCCCGAGGCTTTGGTTAAATATTTGGCTTTGATCTCAAATGAATTCTCTCTTAAAATACCCAAATACTAACTCCAATACTCTCTTTCCATCTCTTCCAATCTCTCCTGCAGATGGGCCGCCAGCTGAAGAGCCCCCTGAGCGCCGACATGAGCCTCGGGCTGGCCAAGCAGGTGCAGTCGCAGCCCAGTCCGCCGCATCACAAGAACTACGGCGCAGTAAGAGTCTCAGACATGCTGCCCCTCCCCTAACCTTCACTAATCCCCTCTTTCCCTCTTCCAGTGGGATCTCCAGAACCAGGTGCTCCAGCAGCAGCAGCAATCTCAACAGCAGCAACAACAGCAGCGGCAAGGCGGCGGCGGCAACGGCAACATGAATGCCCTTGGCGGCCGTGGCAGCGGAGCCGTGGGCAGTGGCAGCGGCAATGGCGGCGGCGGTGGCTCCCAGGTGGGCGGCAATGGCGGCGGCAATGGTGTCGGCAGCGTGGGCCAGAGCGGTGGCGGCCAGGGACGATATCCCACGCCAATCCAGCGGCCCAACAACTACCCGCAACATCCGCAGCAGCAGCAACAGCAGCAGCAGCAACAACAGCAGCAGCAGCAGCACCAACAGCGGGATCAGGCAGCGGCCGCAGTAGCAGCGGCGGCGGCACAGCAGCGTGCCCAAAGCATGCGCCAGGTGACCGGAGGCGGTGGAGGTGGTGGCGCGGCCGGCAGTGCCGGTGGCGGCAGCCAAACACCGGTCGGACCGCCCGGCGGTAACAATGGCGGCAATGGCGGACCGGGTGGCGCCGGCGGCGGTGGAGCTGGCGGAGCGGCGGGCACCGGACCCGGCAAGCCCTACTATGCGAACAACGCAACCGGTGCCGGCGGCGGGGCCAATCGCGGCGAGTGGCACGCGAACTGAGTGCCGCCAGTGGGACACCCAAGCCAGCCAGCAGCAGCACCACCACCACCAACACAGCCCACTAGCAGCAGCCCCCACACGGACACGGATACGGACACACACAGGCGGATATGGAGGGAGATGGAGGAGTAGCTGGAGCTGGAAGGAGATGGATTGATTGTCTTATCTAAAGGAGCAGGAAGGAAAGAGCACAGAGGAAAGCAATGGGAATAAGAGAGATAAGAAGAGAGGATAACGGTTAGAAGGAGGAGAACCACAAACACAAACGGCAAGAGCAAGAGCGAAAGCGAGAGCAACATTAACAGCAACCAGAGAAAATCTGCAGAAAGCAAAAGCAACAAGAGAAACAAAAACAGTAGCGAACATAACCGCAAGTCGAAGAAGTGAGAAGAAGATACAAGTTACAACCGAGCAAGCGAGTAAGGAAATAATAATTGCAAGAAGAAATATTTAAACAAAACACACAAGAACACACAACACAACACCCCACACCACACATACACCTCTACATGCATACAATTTACATATATACATACATACTTACATAAAATAGCAGAGTGTATTTTTTGTCAAACAAATTTACATAATCTTATGTTACTTTTATATAATTACCTTTATTATTTTTTTGTAGTAGATTCTCTTTCCCCTTAAAAAAAACATAAACAACAACAAGAAAACGATACAACAACAACATAAAACAACAAGAAAATGAACCTTTGGCACTGCGTATGCTTTAATTTCTTATATATATATATACATATTGTTTAACTTTTTTGCAAACAACAAAAAATCAACTAATAATTCTAATTTATGATTATGCTACAATATACATTATATATACAATCTATCGTATCTATCTAATATCTATCGATATCGATCTATCTGTGTAGACAGCGAACGAGAGAGAGACAGACAGACAGAGTGACAGAGAGAGAGAGAGAGAGAGAGAAAGTAAGAGAAAGCGAGAGCGAAAGAGACAGGGACAGAGATGTGGAGAGTGGAGAGTTTGTTTAAGCTCAAAGTTAAGTTCAAAAGTAAAACAAATACATACATATAGAAATCTTGTCGTTTTATAAACAACAACAACAACAGACACTTGCGTCACAAATTGTACTCTGCGGGCTCCTATATATGTATACAAACACACACTCATATATATATCTATATATATAAAGTGACAAACCCTGATCCCCCTAAAACGAGAAAAACCTAAATGGAACCAAGCTTAAATTTGAAAAAAAACGAAGTGTTCAGCGCAATCGCACACGGGTGGCAACGTCGCCGCCGCCGCCGTCACTGTCGCCGGCCAGCCAGTGCTGCCACCTCGGCCGTTGCCGGCGATAATTAGTTAATCGATGATCATTTACCCGCCTGCTACCAATCTGAAAAAAAGAATTCAAAAGCTGCAATCGACAAAGGGAAGAGACCGAACGTTTATGCTCAAGGTAGAACGGCAAAGTAACGTAACGTAACGCAATGGGTGGCGAAGAAACAAAATGAAATTTAAACAATTTATATAAATGTGTAATTCATTATGTAACTGTAACTTAACAAGGATATGATATGTATGGCATATACTAAACAAACAAACAAACACACACACACACACACACACCTACATAACAATACACATACATTTATAGAGGCAAAATCCAAGCGAAAACAAGAAAAACAAAGGCACAAACAAAGAAACACTCCAAGCAAACATTTTTAACGAAAGCGGAAACCCACACACAGTAATTACCAGTAATTAATACGATTATACTCGTGACCCGCAAATAAACATAAAAACAAAAAAGCGAAAGATTCCGGTGAAACGAACGGGGTAAGGATCCCCCCCTCAGTCCCCCGAAGCCAGCCGGTGCGCGGGATCTCCCCCTGACACGCCCTCCGGACCCCGCCTCCCCCCGCAGGACTATGCGACTAAATGTAGTAGAATTAATAAAATAAAATAAAAGCAAAGCAAACGAGGAAAAGTTAAAAAGAAAAGAAAATAAGCAAAAGCAAGGCACTTTCCGCTAGGCTGCTAAACAAAACAGAAACATGATTTCAGTGGCATCAAAAGTGCATATAGCGATATTAATTAGTCCACACACACACACATATACACACTGACCCTACACACACCCACACACGCCCCCAGCCACGCCCACACAAAGTGGGATATTTGCTACGCCAGGCAATGTTTAGTTATTAAAAAAGAAATCGAAAGAAAAACAAACACAAATTAAATGAAATGACGAGTAAACGTAAACGTAAACGTAACGAAGCAAGCTTGCTTTCACACAATACATGTAAAAGGTATATTATAGCATATATAATTGATAAATGATATAAACATTAATTTATACCTATATTTTAAAATGCATCATCTCTGGTTTTTCGTCTCCACCAAGCGCAGACAAGACAAGGATAGCAGCAACAGCAGCATAAGCATGATAACGATAGGCAGGAGGCGAAGGAGCGAAGAAACAGAGTGTAGGAGCACGAATATTAGAAGGAGCAAGAAGTAGAGGAGAATGATAATGCAGGAGAGGAGGTGGTGGAGGTGGAGAAGATTACATGGCATATATACATGGCATACAAGTATATGTAAACCATTTTTACATTCAATTCATTCAAATTAATTTGTAGTAATACTGAAACTTCGATAAGCCGGGGGGCAGCGAATGCTCTAAACCCCATAACGCCCTCTCAAATCCCCCCCAACCCCAAGACCCACGAAAAAGAAAGGAAATTTAAAGCAAGTTTGAAATGAAATAAAAACTTTAAATAAAATATTAAAACGAAAACCAAAAACGAAAAAGGATATCAAACCCGAATTTTGGTAATTACATTCCCAACCATTGCCACCAATCCAGTGCGCACAGCACTTTTTGAACTTTCGATTGACTTTTTAGTATAGATTTGTACCTGTTCAGGTGGTTATTGGGATTACAGAGTTTTCAGATGGTTTCCACATGATGTTTTAGTGGTATTGGCTGCATTGGATCTGTCTTTGCTCTATTAGAACCTTATGTTCAGTTATCAGATCAGTTGGCTTTAAGTAGTTTGGATATTTGGGAAAGTGTCTGTTGAGAGAGGCAGTTCTTCACACTATTCTGTGTTGGATAGGGTTTTCCAGTATTGAAAGCCCTTACTGGTAAGTAAATGGCCTACAGGTAGGTATAATAACATCCCTGTGTTTTCCTATGACTCCAAATGAGATCAAACGCAGGCGGTAGCTCTTCCCCGAGCTAGTAGCTCCATTAGACCAAGGATCGTTACATAATGCACGTTGCGTTTTAGTGTGTTACATTCTCAACTTATTTATTCCTTCAAGGCCTTGCACTACACATAAAATATACACGCCCCCGCACCGGGGACGTCTGCCGCGCGGTCTTGTTGCCGGCAGCGCTCTATCCGGAGTCTGGCGACAGCTCTCCAGATCATCAGCTGCTGGAGTGGCATACGGAGGAGGACCACTCTACTTCTTCTTGGGCTTCAGAATCTGGTAGGCGATCACCAGGCCCATCACGGCGTACGTGGCCTTGGCCACCTGCAAGAAGGAATCGGTGGCATAACACCAGAATTAGGGACACAGCTCCACGAGTCGGGAACACTCCACACTACTCACGTTAGCACGGCCGGCCATGGTGGTGCCATTGAAGATTTTCGACAGGCCGGTCAGTTTCTCGCCTTCGCCAGCCATTACTGCGAATAAGCACAAGGAAATGGTTAGTTGCGGACTCGGCAAAGGCTCTGGCTACAGCCCTCCACTTACTTTTGGGTTTATTTGTACGAATTCGAGCTGCTGCAATCGACAATAGAAAGATTTTCGGCTGAGGTTATACAACTGACAGGGCTGCAAAAACATCGATGTTCCTATCGATGTTTTTAGCAAAGGCGATACATCGATTGTCATTTTTCAACCTCGATTTTCTCATGGTGAGGCGCCAAGGTCTAAAACTTAAATTAACATTTATTCTACAATCGGTTAATTGTTCCTTTAATTAATTTCAAGACTGGAAAAATGTTTTTTAATATATTCAAGTAAAATCGATTTTTTTTCCACCATTTCTACGGCCTCGTTTATACTAGGGCTGCTTTTGCATTTCTGTTTATTTTGACAAAATGCTGAATTTATTAAAGATTTTAAAAATTTGAAAACGATTCCAATGTCGATTTTAAAAAATATATGTAAATACAGGATAATTTGCTTAGCTGCCTTGATACTTAGCTGCATTTTGAAGATAGCTCTTTAAAAGCCCTTATTTCTAATTAAAAATAATCATAACTAAGACAAAACAGCCTCAATTTCAATTCGGAAAGCTTTTCTATGTTAGTTTTTATTTGGCTAATTAATCCGCATATTAAGTTAAGAAATTTAAAGAAAATATTTTTTTTTCAATTTTTGACAATTTTAATGATGTAACCCCTTACAAAATTTTGAAAAATCGACAAAAATTTTTTTTTTACTTTTTTTCAATATTTTTATTTTAAATAATTGGGATTTTAATGGCAAATCCGAAAATGTACGGATTTCTGATATCATTTGATTTTTGGCTATAATATGCTTTCAGAAAGTCCTCAAATATTGTTTAAATGTATAGAACAAAAAAAATTAAGAATAGTATTACTTAAAATGTAAAAAAATGCTCAAACTTTTAAAAATTGAAGTATATCTTATTTTGTTAAAAATATTCCATATTTTAAAATTCATTATAATTATTTATTTCATTAAATTTCTAGCACCAACGCATCAAACAATTTGAACTACCTATGCTAATATGCTTATTATTAACTAAATTCATGTATAAACATTATTATGCCATTATTTATTCTTACCATTATTAAAAGTTTAATTTAAATTTATTTATTTTTATTGTGTTGATGCTTTCCTGATTTAATGTTTATTTGTAAAGTGATTCTCAATGTTTGTGGTAAATCTGTGTTCATTGCTGATGGATGCCAAAGCCGAATGGTATGAGAGGGAGCCGTCATTGGTAATTCAAATCAATTCAAACTGGCTTTTAGTTAGCGGCAAAATGATATCAAAATTCAAACCAATGTTGAGATAATTCAAAAATGCACGCCATGCACCGTATCATTAGTTTTCTCGCTTAATTAGAGACCCAAACTGCCTCCACTGCTTACCTTGGCCGAACTTTAAACCTGTCAATTTGAAAATATTTAACCCTAACCCCCGGCTCACGGTCTTTGGCAAATTACAGGGTTCTTATCAAATGTCAACAGCAGCTTTGGCAAATCGCATCTAATTACGGGGCTACAAATGCACTGTGCGCGGCCTGGGCGGCGTTGGCGGCTCACATCTCCACAGACTCATTAAAATTATAATGCACTTCCTGGGAACCGAGGGCTGCCATTTGATTGTCAAGAAGAGCCAAAGAATGGGCCCGTCTTTTAATAGAATAAAAGTGAAAGGCCAGCAAACAAAAAAATCGTGTAATTAGAGCCATGAATGCAATTGGATTCCACCCACACACCACACACTCACTCGCTCGGCAAAAAAAACCCATATTTAATGAAAGCAGTGCCAAATCCTATTCCGCCTTCGCTTTTAGGAGAAAAAAATAACACAGTCAAGCATGTGGGCATCGAATCCTTCGAAATAGTGGCCAGGACTAGCCAGGATTTTAGTCTGAAATATTGTTAACATTTCTGGGATTTTTGTAAGCTTTGACAAAATAAAATTTGGGAAATTGCGGGGTTGGATATGTCTCCTTCTGCCTGTTTCTCTTAATTATAATTATACAATACAATAATATATAGCTGCTATGGCTCCCAAAAACCACGGTTAGCGCTTAGTTTAATACTATTTGTTAGCATTAGATAAATAAGTACATTTTTAATTATAAATATAATTGCCAGGAGTTGTCAGGACTTAAGTCTGAAATCTTGTTAACATTTCTGGGATTTTTGTGAAAATAGAATTTGTGAAATTGCGGGGTTGGATTTGCCTCTATCAGGCTGTTCCACTAAATTATATAAAATATTTTAAGAATTCTTAAATCCAACCTAGCGAAGTTGGACTGTACTTTCGCTGCGACTGCCTGACTGACTGACTTTGCCCACCGACTCTGCCACGCCTCTCGCCTCGCCCCTATAAAAGCCACACGATGGACATGGCACCCTCTGTGTAATCCGGCTGTTCAAGATGAGTGACGACGTCCAGGGACCGGCGACAAAGCCAACAAAGGATCAGGAGCAGGAGCAGTCGCAGGGAAAGGAGGAGAAATCGCTGCGCGTCCAAATCCTCGTCTATCGCTGCATGGGCATCGACCTGTGGAGCCCCACTAGCGCCAATGACAGGCAGCTGCTGACTTTTGTGACGATGGGGCCGCTGTTCCTGTTCATGGTGCCCATGTTCCTCGCCGCCCGTGAGTACATCACCCAGGTGAGCCTGCTGTCCGACACCCTGGGCTCCACGTTCGCCTCCATACTGACGCTGGTCAAGTTCCTGCTCTTCTGCTACTACCGCAAGCAGTTCGTGGGCCTCATCTACCGCATCCGGGGGATCCTGGACAAGGGTAAGTGAAGGTACTTGGAGAAGGATTCAATCTGAGGTGCTCTTTCAGAGATCAGCGTGTGGCCCGCTGCCCGAGGGATTGTGGAGAAGGAGAACGAGAGCGATCAGATGCTGAGCCTGACCTACACCCGCTGCTTTGGGCTGGCCGGGATCTTTGCGGCCATCAAGCCCTTCGTGGCCATTGTGGTCTCCCTGATCCGCGGCAACGTCGGCGAGCAGGGCATCCTCCTGGAGCTGCCCCACAACGGCGTGTATCCGTATGACCTGCAGGTGGTCTGGTGGTACGTACCCACCTACCTCTGGAACGTGATGGCCAGCTACAGTGCGGTGACCATGGCCCTGTGCGTGGACACGCTGCTATTCTTCTTCACCTACAACGTGTGTGCTATCTTCAAGATAGCCAAGCACCGGATGATCCATCTGCCAGCGGTGGGCGGGCAGGAGGAGCTGGAGAGCCTCGTCCAGATCCTGCTGCTCCACCAGAAGGGTTTGCAGATTGCCGACCACATTGCCGACCAGTACAGGCCGCTGATCTTTCTGCAGTTCTTCCTGTCGGCGCTGCAGATCTGCTTCATTGGGTTCCAGGTGGCGGATCTGTTCCCCAAGCCGCAGAGCCTGTACTTCATCGCCTTTGTGGGCTCCCTGCTCATCGCCCTGTTCATCTACTCGAAGTGCGGGGAGAACATCAAGAGCGCCAGCCAGGACTTTGGCAACGGGCTCTACGAGAGCCGCTGGACGGAGTTCTCGGCGCCCACCAAGCGGGCGCTCCTCATAGCCGCCATGCGGGCCCAGCGGCCCTGCCAGATGAAGGGTTACTTCTTCGAGGCCAGCATGGCCACCTTCTCCACGGTGAGTTCCCTGGTCAATTCCTGGACTTTGGCAGGTGGTTTAATTTCGCCTGTCTTCTTCCACATTGCAGATTGTCCGCTCCGCCATGTCGTACATCATGATGCTGCGCTCCTTTAATGCCTGAAAGGAGCAAAAGCGAATTGGTAGGAGTCCCGAGACAGGCTTTGGCCTGCTCTTGATATTATAAAGCAGAAATTGCGATGACAGGTGGCCTCTGGCGGAAATAAAGCAATTAATTGTTTCTGCTATTCTTAAATTAGTTGGAAAAAAAGGAAGACAACTACTACTACTGCTCTGATTGGGGTTTCTAAAAAAGCATGCTTTTTATGCATTCTGTTTAATGCATTTTCGCCTGACATTCGTTTTAAAAAGTCATGCATCTTGCTTTCAGGGATTAAAACTTTGCCAGAGGAATTTCAATGGAAAAAACAGAGCTCTTAGGCTTTAATTCAGCCAAAAAACACTCACAGTTCAAGGAAAAAATATAAGCTTCAGTGGAAATGCCACAGAAGGGGGATTACCCTTTTTCAGAAAATATTTACTGGCATTTACAGCCACTAAAAAGTTGTGACAGCAATCAGCAAACTAAAGGCATTCAAAACTTAGAGCTAAAAAAATTCCGGGAACTGGAAATCAATTAGCACAAAAAAAAATATATCACAAAGCTGCATTAAGCCAAAGTCTCTTTTTCGGGGCTCACACGGAAAAGGCCCAAATTCCTGCGGACTCCAGGCACCATGTCCTCCTCCTGGTCATTCTCCCCGATGCTCTTTCGTGTCCGTCTGTCGCCTGTCGTGTTGCATTTGCTGCCTCAATTTGTTTTATTTTTATAACGAGCCAGCGAGTAATCCAGACAACAACAGGACCAAGCTTCGCAATAAAGAATAACAAGAAAGGGGAGAAGGAATCGCAGGAGTAGGTTCTTGGGAAGAGAAAGGTTAAATATAGAGCATGATGGGACTTTTTTAACTTTAGCTCTTAATAAAGAAAGAAGGAAAGCGTTCCAAACTAGGGGAATCTCAGCGCAATTCCTGCAGAAACCATAGAATCACCTCCATAGAATCAGCTCCATAGAATCACCTCTATTGAGTCACCTCCAGAGAGTCACCTGTATAGTCCTTGCCAACCGCTGACACTGACAGCTTTTGTGCGCTGCGCCATAACGATTTCCTGTTCGAAGCATGATTGATGATGGACGCCATCGGGGAATCGCTGGATGGCGCGGCTGGCGGGGATTGTGAGCTCTGTGAGCTTTGTGAGGTCTCAAGCACTCGCAGCAGTAAGCTGTCTGATTGGATACTCCTCCTGGTTCCCAATGCACCTTAATTGCCCACCTACTCCCATCTTAATTATTATTATTATTATTATTAATGCAGTTTATTGCGCATACGCCGTGGTGGCAGCAATTGACGCTGATTAGCGGGGAAGGGATTAGTGCAAAGATGGAAAACATTTCGCTTTCGGACTGAGCTCTCATTTAATTAATTCGGTAATGGGCTTAGTGTTTTGTTCATAATGCAGATTATAGAGTGGAAAACAATGATTACCGCACACTCTGGCCATGGCTTTCAAATACTAAAACCAAAAGCAGAGAGCAGAAAACATAAAACTTTTTGATTTACACAACAGTAGCCATCATCAGCTTGGGAGCCACAAAAAAATTCAAAATAATTGCAATGTTCTCGTCGGAAATTCAATAATTAAATGGAAAATGGCAAATATTTTGCAGTTAGCATAAAAATTACTGCTAATTGAATGTAAATTAAATGGAATCACTGATATGGATATTGAGCCAAGCATTTTCTTCATTTATTCAACACAGAGACCGACCGAGCTTATTAAATGGAGAATTTGCACGAAAATAAAATGTGAAATCCTCCAAAGGCATTCTCGAATAGTTTTCATGCCGGCCCCTATCAGGTGTCGTGGCAGCCCCCTTTTAATTATGCATAAATAGTTGGCATGAACGCGTAACCCGAGCCCCAGGGCCAGCCTCCATTTTCATTCCCATTCCCATTCACCTTCAATGTGAGCCTCTTGCCTTGTTTTCCTGGGTCTCGGCTCATTTTTGATTGAGTTTCTTTGGGGTTTTGTGTTTCTAATTTCATTCCCTGCCCGGTCCTTCCTCACCCAGGTCTCGGTCCCGCCTTATATTGCCGAAATTGAATTTATTTATCTCACCCAGGCTCTCCCCTAAGTCGGCCCTTGAGCTGATTTTGGTAACAACAACAACAGCCTCCGAGAGGAGCTGTCGCTGGAACTGTAACAAAAACAAAATAAACGGTATTGAAATGTCCCTGCTCCTGGCCATGATTTATTGCACACTGCCGGGGAACTCTAAACTGTTCCCCAACTCAGACTCTTTCGCTGGAAAATAAAATATTATTTGACAGATGTAAAAAAAAAAAAAGGGGAAAAACGAAAACAAAACAGCCTGTTTTTCGGCACCCAAAGGGTTTTCCTTCCTTTTATTTCCCTCGAACGGCCGCCACCAACTCAATTAGTGAGCTATAAATAACGGCTCCGACTCTAAACTCCCAGCTTTGTGAGCCACCAACTCCGAGCACTGACCAGCACAGGTGGCAAAAGGAACGGCGATGGAGTCAAAAATGTCCACCTTAATAATATCCCGCTGTTGCTGTATCCTGGTGCTGCCATGATTTGATTTCCTGGTGTCCTGCTGCCGTTTTTGCCTTTGCTTTGAATGGACCATCAAATTATGGACAACTGCAGGGTTTAGATGGGATATGGAAGAGGGGAATACCCTGGCTCACTTGCTGATGGGTGTTTATATATTCCTGAGACCTTAAAAGGAGCTAGGACTAATTCTAAATGAGATTTCTGCTTAAGGGAGCTGTTAAGCCATAACAGAAGGGAAACCTATAATTATTACGCATACGCAACGTGGTCTTTAATACCCATTGAAGCTCCTAAATAGCTTACAAGTTTTATCCAGTCAGTTTAAATTTAAAAAATTATTTTTTAATAAAAATAGTTAAATATTTTAATGAAAGAAAAATCCCTTGTACCGTCCCCAGGGTATTCGAGCAAATTAAAAGGTCACCTGGCGCTTCGTTGGATGATGGACATAACCGGTCCAGATGATAAGGAGTGCTGCCAATTGTCGAAGGAGCAGGAGGCTCTCCTTTTGCCAGCCTTTGACGCTGCCATGGCTGCAGAATGGATGCAGTTCACCAAGAGGCCGAAATATGCGGCAAAGGGTTTTCGGGTTCTAGCTTCTGGGAGATGGTAGACTGGGAGTCCGACTGGGACCACAAGACGAGAAGCAAAACCGGATGAATTTTGCCGTAAGTTAATCAACACATGCCCAGGATCGGGATGGAGCAGGATGGGGCAGCAAGAGAACAATGGACCTGCACTGGCAATGAGAGGAGTATTGCCTCCGTGTTCCATCTATCCATTAGAGGCCAGTGGCTTTGCGGCATGCATTGTGCTAGCAAAATGATAAGGAAGCACCTAAGTGTGTTGCCAATTTTGCAATTGCCATTGAGATTGCGTTTGCGATTGCGTCCTTTTGTCCCCTGCCGAAGTAGCAACTAATTCCTAATTTCCAGAGCCTCCGCCTCCGCCTCCTCGGGCTAATTACATTCTTCGGCCGCCGGTCACCTCTCATACACACTCGTGTGTATACATAATCCTCAGAGTGCAGTGTTCAGTGTACAGAGTGATTAACTAAAGTCCCAGCCATGGGCTTAGCCAGGCATCCCCGGGGAGAGTCCTTTCATGCTTTCAGCCAATCAGAGTGGAGTGCAGTTTGCCGCAAATTTAAACATTAATGCCATTGGCCCGCGGAGAGGAGGTATGTACATGGAGTTTGCCTTTGATAGGCGGACGGCCGTGATAACCATAAAAGGCAATGCTATATGCTATGCTGCATCGCAATGTGCATATATGCCCATATATGGAATATGAATAGTTTTAACCAAATAATAATCACCATGGACAGATATATAGATATTGCGTTGCCACGCACTGCACTAATTTGACTTGGCATTTTTCGGTGGCCTTTCCACGCACAGATATTCCCCTAATGGAATTTTCCTCAAATCCAATTAAGTCGCATTCAGGCCTTTGTCTGTTTGCCTGTTTGTTGTTTGATTTTTAATTTCTATTTTTGTATCAGGTTTCCCTTAGACAGAGTGTAAATGCGATTTTTGCTCTGATTTTGATTCTGATTTTTATTGAAGCAAATCTCATGCGTTGCCTTGGGTTCTTTCGATTTTTTAATTAAAAGAATACTCCTTTGCATAAAAGTCGAAGACATTTTTTGCTTACAAGGCTGCTCTTTGTCATTCATCGTTCATTTGGCTATTGGGTTTTTAAAGAAGCTGACATTTATTACAATTCTCGATTGTTGTTTGATTTATCGTATTTTTCTATTTGTATATCGGTTAGTTGACATTATTCATTTGGTTTTTCGATTATGTCGAAGTGCATTTGGGAGTAAAAGAAATAAGTAAGAGAAAATAACCATAAATAGCTAAGGTTATTTTCTCTTACGTGAAACTCGAGATTTAATATAGATCTCAATATTTGTGCGATATGTATGATATTTATTTGTCTAATATATCGATTTGTACTTTTAATATCAATTAATTAACTTTTCTTTTTATAATATAGATTTTTTTAAAGTAAAAGTTTAAGTAAAACCCCAATAAACCGCAACCGTGTGATAATAGAGCCTGTAATTTTAATCTTTCCCGATTTTTGTCTAATATATCGATGTTTACTTATTGAATATCGATTATTATTATTTCGATTAATTCGATTTAAATTGTTTAGCAAACCTTCAAAAAACAACTGTAATGTATGATATATCGATTTGTACATATTGTCTATCGATTATTATCTTTTTTTTTTTTTATTTCCCTGAATTCACTTTAAGAAATCATCAAAATCAGGCTATCGGGGCTTTATAGAACCCGATATTAGATGCAATGCTCAAAATCTTGTACAATATATCGATATTTACTTATTGTATATCGATTTATACATATTTTTTTTTATTATTTCGATGAATTCAATGCTCCTTTTTAAGAAAACCATCAAAATAAGGTTATCGTGGTTTTATTTAATCCGAAATTAGATACAATGCTCAAAAACTTGTATAGTATACCGATTTCACTTTTTGTCTATCGATTAACCAACATTTCTCATAGCTTTTGGCAGTTCAATGGGAATCTAATCAAAATCCAAACAATCTTTCATACATATCCATTTTAATTTAGAGGTAAATATCATACATTTTAATATTTTTAGTTAATCTCCTGAAATTATGTTCCAGAATACCTCAAAATATTAGCTTTTCTTGGAAGTAACCTTATCTCCCAATCCCAAACACCCAAACGAAACCTCCAAATGCATTTCAATTAAAGTCTTACCCAAACATATAACTTATTCTAGGGGAGAGGCGAAAATATTTTTGACCTTTGAAACTTCATAAATTGATTTAAGCGACTTGGAAATGCCAGCGGGAGGCGCCGCCTGTGCCACAGCTCCATGTGACGTGTGATGCTTAGCTGGGGGACTAATAAAATTATGGCCAATCCGCGCGCGGCAATCATAATTCCAGCGGTGGTCCTAACTCACATGGCATTCGGATGCCAGAGACCAGCGGCGGCGGCGGCAAGTGCTCCCGCAGTCCGCGCTTGTGTCTTCCTGCTGGCTCCGTAAAACGGTCACAAAGTAACGCCGGAGCTTAACGACTCCGGGGGCCAAGCTGTTCTGTCTCAGCGCCATCAAACCGGACATGGAAGCGGACACAAACACGGACACGGACACCTACACGAACGCGGACAAGAACACGGGCAAGGACAAGGACAAGGACAAGGACACAGGACACAGAGGCAAAGACGGAAGGTGCCTCCGTGTGCCCCGTAAGCCAGGGAAGAGAAAAGAGTAATGGAACCATCAAAGTTTATATGCTTTATGTTTTCACTTTTAACGCTTTTTTCTCCATGGAGCAACTACAGCCATAGACCCTGTGTCATTGATGATGATTTATTGCCCGGCCCAGCCTCGCCCGCCTTGGGCTGCAAGTTGCCCAAAAAACATATTTATGATGCTGCTGCTGCTGCCGGAGTTGAGTTATCGAGTATACGCAGCGGTGGACGCCGCATCCGCTGCACTTGTCTAGTGCCCCTCCTCCTCTCCCTTTTGGGCATGTCAGAAATCACATTCTATTAAATGGCAAGACGCGGAGATTTCCAATATTTTTATGTCAAGAGTTCGGTGAAACGTGTTATGGCATAATTTTAATGCCCTTGCTGGATATTATAACTTTGATCAGAGGCTTGCGAAGGAAGTACCTTCGACCCTCATGAGAATAATATTTAAAAGGGATGAAAGTTTAGCTTTAAAATAAATATAAAATATTAATTAAATAAATAAGCTAATGTTTAGCTGAAATAAAGAAAAATTTGCATTCCTTTAGGCATTCTATAATTTATGTGGTCGAATAATTATGAATTTTTTAGGCTGATTTAAGGTTTAAACTAAAATTGTTGGATATTTTCGGCTGAATTATAGTTCAGTAAAAGGCGACAATGGAAAATATGGCATACTTTTGGGTTTACGGTTCTTAATGGTACAGTTGGTAGTCCACTGGTAATATGAGACTCCAATTGTTTAGCTTAAAAGTAGTACAATTATCTTTGTATATTGCATAAGATCAGAAAAAAATCAATATATTTATCTGCAAGGGTATTCCCTTCTTAAGAATTCCCATCTTAAGACTATTGCCACTGCAGGTAATCTCTTAAATTTCATTTAGAAGCAATTTTTATTCTTGAAAACTGCATTTTGATATTGGAAATCGAGCTGAGGGCACCTCAATTCAGACTTAAGTCAGCCAAAATCTTGAACTTAAACGAGCAAACTTCGAAGTCCTTTCAAAGGAGTCTCGTCTCTCTGTTTGTTTTGGCGCGTCCCAGCGGTCAGTTGAGTGTTTGTAGCGCTTCCTATTGAGCAAAGGGAGAGACCGTAAAAGGTCCTTTCGCTGAAAGGCTCTGCAAGGCTTCGATGCAAGCTTAGCTGGCTTTCTCGCAGGTGCACCCAGGGATGGCCTGGGATGTGGAATTGCGAGTGAAACTGCGAGTGGTTGATCCGCAGGGGAAATGCAGGTTCCAAAGGAAGTGTAAGTGGAAGCGGAGAAGGACAAGGCCAAGGCCGGAGGCTGTGTAATTATTTGTCTGTGTCGCCTGCAACTGTTGGCCCATCGTCGTCGTTGTGTCCTTGTCCCTGTCCCTGTCCCATCCGTTGTCCCTGTCCCTGTCCCAAAACCAAGCCCAACCAGCTGTTGCGGCTGGAGCTTTCTCGTTGTTCTTTTTGTGTCGTCCTTGCGGAAATTCAGGCCAGGACCTGTTGCGTATGTCGCGGATGCGAGTGCCAGATGCTAGATTACAGGTGGCAGCAGCTGAATGGAACCCGAGCTGCCCCCCAAATACGACACAAGTTCCTTTTTGGGTCAGGTTCGGCCAGGTTAAAGGACTTCTAGGGTTGCAAGTTCGCTTAAAGTGTGTCTTTTGGGGCCAACAAATGTGTGACTAAGCAGAATGCTCTAAAATGATATGTCTTTGTCATTCCTTATCAATTATTAAGGTAAATTTCAAAAGATTAATTGGTATTTAAGCCTTAAAGAAGTCGGAAACAAAATTTTCTTAACATTTTAGGGTGTTAATTTTATAACGAATTAAATTGAATGCCTTTATGCAAAGAGTTTAGTTGGGTAAGCAAACAAGTTGTTCTATTATTCATTTTTTCCATGCATTTTCTGGCTAAAGCAAAAGGCTTCAAAGGACTCAAGTGAATTGCGAGTTAGCTTAGTTGGCATTCCGGCGAATAAAGAGATTTCTTTGGAAAAACATTGGTTCCTGGTATTGCTAGGAAAATAATGGGAAGGTATTCCTTAGAAATTGAAATCTTTCAAGGCAATTAAAGTGAACAAATATAGCAAAGGATTATTATTGGATTATTATTGCAAGCCTTTTTTAAGAAATATATTGACTAATATCATTAAAAATTAAGAAAAAAATAATAAGCTACTGAAAATCTTATAGGGAGTGCTTTAGAAATCACATTGGTTTTTTGATCTCTTAAAAAGGCGCCACAAGTATGCAATACAGTTTTTAAGGCAACAAATTCAGTGTAAATTTGATTGGTTTTTCAAGATAGAACAATTATTAGCTAAGTTTAGGACAAGGACTTTGAAAATAGGACTTTGGAAAATTTTACATAAATCACTTAATCTCTTAAAAAACCGCCCTAGTATGCAATACAGTTTTCGAGGCACCAAATTCAGTGTAAATTTGTTTGGTTTTTGGCGATAGAACATTTATTAGCAAAGTTTAGGACAAGGACTTTAGAAAATGTTACATAAATCACTTAGAATTTAAAATCTCTCAAAAAAAGAGCTTAAAAATATGCAATAAAATGTTTAAGGCATCAAATTCTGTGTAAATTGGTTTGGTTTTGCTTGATAGAAATATTTTAAAAATAGTTTAGAACACATTTTTAAGGAATTGCAAATCTTTAGGAATTTCTGTGTTATTTTTCTTAAATTTCAACCGAATTTCGTTATTTTTCCTCTAAAATACATATTTAAATCTCAAGAAATCCATTTAAAAAATGTATTTTTTCATTAACTTCCTTAATTTGCAAATTTTTTGCACCTAAATCTAATCTTAACGGACCAACTACAAATGGCAAACGCATTGCAAACTCCCAGATTTCCCAGGAAAAGGCTAGAAAAATGTGGTTAATGCAGGCGGGGGACACCTACCGTTACGGCCTATGTATTTCGGAGAGCTACCGGCCCCTTACTACCCCACCACCCTCTCCTTATGTACAGGGAGCTGGAGCAGGCGTGCTCTGGTTACGACTCCGAATAAAGCTTTCGGATTGGCGCTAACAGGTCGCCTGCGCAGCCAACAGCCCCCCGAAGGCCCCAACAGCCATGGCAACCTGTGCGGCAACAGTGTCCGTAACAGCGGGCGGAACAGAGACAAAACAGAGAAGGAACAGCGCGAGAACAGAGGAGCAACAGTGCGCTGGAAGATTTAAAACGGAGCGACCGCTGGCAGGGCGACTCAGTTCCTGTTCAGTCATTGTTGGTTACGTTACCGTGGCCCCAGCACCGCACAGTGTTGCCAGTGTGGAATCAGTACCAGAATCAGAATCAGTACCAGTTTCAGTCTCAAAATCAGTTAAAATCACCAAGAATCAAGTTTCGAAATCCATCCCAAGTTCCATTATCAGACTCACCATTGGCATATTCCAAATTGGAGCAGTGAATTCAACAAGTTACAAAATTTAAACACAAAATTCAAATCAAAATTGCTACTTCAAAATTCGCTTAGAAATATTTTTCCAAATTAAAAAGAGAGGGAGCGTCGAGGAGAGTGCGAAGAAAAGCGAGAAAACCGAAAGAAAACGAAATATAAAAAGGTTTGAATTCTGAAATTCTCTCCCCTCATTTACTGTGTCAACGCATATTTTTTTGTTCATTTTTTGAAAGTGCGTGCGTGTTATGAAAAGTTTTTTTTCACCCGGGGTCTACCAGGGGGGGGTCCTGCCTTCTTTCTTTCCCAGGAAGGGAGCAGGCACAGATAAGGCCATGGCCATGGCCATTGTCCAGCATTTTTTCGTGCAGACCTAAGCAGAAAATGTTTCATTTCATTTTTAGTTTCGGCCTCCTCCCGGTTGTCACCTTATTCCTGGCTTAATTTTGGTTGCCTTTTCATATTTGATGAGTGAGAGTGAGCCTCCCCAGCGATTCATACTTTATTTATATGTTGTCCTTCTCCGAGCCTCCGAGCCTCCGAGCCCGAGCAGATTGCTCAGTCCTTTGTTATGCATGGCCGTGTGAATCATTCATATGCAAATGCTGTGAAAATTGCCATTTATGTTTCCGTATCCGTATCCGTCCGTGTCTGTGGTCAGCACCTGCCCCACTTATCGCCGATAGTCCGGGCCAATTACTCCGCCGGAGAGCGAGAGCAGGCAGTTCATTTGCGACCGTGACTAACCGCTTTTCGCGCCAATCTAATCGCTTTCAGCCCTCGGCTTTGAGCCCTTTAGCCCTTCGGCGTGTGTGAATGATTGGCGGATTGCGTCTAGCCGTTCCATTAAATTCGTATTATTTTTTAATCACTCAGCCGGGGCGCTAATCCAGCGATTATTATCGACGGGCATTAAGCTCGTTGGCCTTTTGGCCCATTTTAGCCCTTTTTCGCACGGTTAAGTGTGTTTGCCAATAAGGCATTAACTTGGCTTGTTTGAGGTCGAAAAAGGAGTTCCCCAGAGAGTTAACAATGATTGATAGCTCTCACTCCCCTTTAAAGTATTTATTAATATTATTTGTATATAGAATGCATTATTAAACTGTAAGCCGAGAAAAGGCAGAACTCTTGGCTTCTGTTTGCTGTTTTATTTTCTTCTTTTTCCCATTTAATATTGCGGCTAATTTGGCCCAAGATCCGAAAACAAAAATAAAACCAAGGAGAGGCTGAAGGACGACGGCCACGGCAATTAATTTACATTAATTTCCTTTGTTTCGCCTGGCTTTGTTTTGTTTCCCTTTTTGCGGTGTCTTCTGTCTTTGGTAACCTTTATCCTTTATCCTTCATCCTGGGAGTTCGCTGGGCTTTATTAAAAAACAATTACAACACTTGGGCCTCTGCTCTGTCCAGGCATACCCGTCCATCAGCAGCCGGAGAGAGAGCAAAGCAAGCAGAGCAGATGTCGGACAAGCCCAAGGAGCCGGAACCGGCGCAGGAGCAGGAGGAGGAGCAGAAGCTGGGCCTGCTGGAGGCCCTCAAGGCCTGCGAGCGCGACTGCCAGCGCAAGGAGCAGGTCAAGGTGCCGCTCAAGGTAGAGGCTGAGTCAGAGCCAGTGCCAGAGGAGGTCCTGCCAGAGCTAGAGCCGGAGGGAATGGGCAGCGTTGTCAACAGCCCAACTGTGGAGTCTGGATCGAAGGGGGTCTCTGGATCGGGCTCGGGTTCGGGTTCGGGTTCGGGCTCGGGTTCGGGCTCCGGCTCCGGCTCGGGACCGGGAGGAGTGACTACTGCCGGCGGAGGCGGCGGCGGCGGAGATTCGGAGCGCGATCGGGACAGGGACTCGCATGGCGACAGGTGAGTCAGGCAGATGCCGAGCGTGAGGCACTTCTCCAGGCGGCGCTCCCTGCGACCCCCAGCCCGCTCCCTGCCCCCGCCCGGGTGCTCCCTGCTGACCTGCTCCCTGTTCGTGACCTGGCGTCGTCCTCGTCCATAACAGGGGCAGGAGGCAGCAGCCGGAGCGGAGCGGAGGCCAGAGCGGGCCAGGAGCGGCGGCGATGCGGGCCCAGCCGGGACGGTAGGTGCCCCACCTGGCCGATACGACAGCAAGCCAATCACAATATATCTTTACCTATATCTATATCTTATATATATATATATATTTATATCCATATAACCGAGAATAGCATGTGTATGTGTGGGACTAACCCATCATCCGAATATGTTTTTTATTTTAGCCAGAGCGGGGCGTACCTCGTTATCTTTAAGAGATGTTCTAAGATTCCAAGGAACACCGCCCCCCATCCGGCACCCAATTCCCATTTATTTGTACAAAAATATTAGAGCGCCACACACACCCGCAATGCTTGTGCCAGATACTTGCCAAAAGTGATATTGAAAACACACAGTTATTAGCAATTATATTAGCTGCCATATAAAACACATAATCTCCAGCCATCATAAACTATAAATAATCACACGTAGCCAAGACAGTTTCATCCCCCATTGAACTCACTGAAGAAAAACAAGAAGACACTCGACGCTCAAAAGTTGTTACTCGTAACATTAATCAAATAAACACAGAAGATCCTTAATTATTAATCAATGCCAAAAGACTCGAACTTAAGCAATTTTAAAAACATATTCCAGTAAATGAAATATTTAAGGAGCTAAATATATATTCCAGTTTATGAAAGATATCTTAAGAAAATAATCAACACCCAGAGTGAAAGATTTAAGAACTTAAAATTATAGAACAAAACAAAAATTCCAGCACACGAAAGCTTTCTCAAGAAACTAATTAATATATATTAATAAACATAGATCCCCTTCAATGAAAGATATACAACTTAATCACTTAATAATCCCTAAATAATCAATAATCCAAAAAACATAAAAGTTACATCAGTTACTTGTATAACCCTTAGTCCCTAAGTAATACCACACCATTCACTACTCTATATATAAGACACATAAATATATATCCCTAATATTAATACAAATTAAATTTAGCTGCATATGAGGACAAATAATGAATTAACAAATAATTGCTAACATTACCATGAACTTGTAATTATACTTACAAAACATACCATAGAAAATTGCATTTAAATCGATGTTCCATGAAGTCAAAGCCCAGCAGAACTTAAGCCCCTGTTTTGGGTCGTCGTGTTCCCTGCTAATCCCTCTACCTCCGCACACATTGTTAACACGTTGTGAACGCTGCCATTAGGGATGCTTTTATAAATATAGAAACTCTCGGGCCCTGCAAATATTTGACTAACCCCCCTGCCATCCCCACTTACCAGTCTCCAATTTCCCAGCCAGAGCCGATCCCTGAGCCCAGTTAATTACGAGAGCCCGACAATTAACTCAGTCAGGCATCGGCGAAAATTCAAGCGGCGGCTTTGTGGCAGAGACTTCTGCCGGCTTAGGCACTCCAAGCGGGAGTTGGGTTTTCCCTGGAAGTCCCCGGAACTGGCACAAGATATCAAAATATAGCCGGTGTAAGTCGGTTACCTTTGGCCGCAGCCACGCTTTTCATTTTGTAGCTAATTATGTCCCAATTAGCGGGCTCTATTTTCGCCCATTTTCACCCATTTTCCCCCGACTTTACCCTCTCTTATCAAATCAAGTGCCGCACATCCGTATATAGTGGCGGGATCTTATCTGTTGTATGGCCCTTATTAATGCCTGATTGTGCGCCCCGAGCTGCCTCCCATCTCTAATGAGATCTGCTCTTATCGCCGCGTAATTTATGGCCAGGCTCAACATAGATTTATTTCCGAGCATACTTCAGGGTCGCAGAGCTTTAGGAGCTACTATATCCTGCTTGCCAAGTGGAGTCCGAAAAATATGTTGAAATATATAATTAGTTGCCTACTTCTGGGCGTCTATTAAAGTTATTTTCAGAAAGGAAACAGTGGGGATTTTAAAACCTATAAAGTTACACCTAAAAGTAGGCTGTCAAATTTTTAACATTTAAAAAAAAATATTTTTCAAGCCTTTCTGAGTGATTAAAACTCTATTATCTTTTTTGTTTAGTTCCTACTTGTTTTCGTATTTTAAAGTTATTTTTAGAAAGAAGGCAGGGGAGATTTTAAATCTTATAAAATCAAGCCTGAAAGTAGGCTGTAAAAATTTTATGTTTGTTTTTAAATTATTAAACTTATTAGTTTCCTTTTTTTAGTTCCTTAACATATCTTGTGTTCTTTTAAATTATTTCTAGAAAGAAAATTGTGGAGATTTTAAGTCTTATAAAATCACACCCAAAAGTAGGCAGTGAAGAATTAAAAAAAATAATTGTAATTATATTCCAAGCGTAATAATTCCCCTTTTTTTAGTTCCTTATCATATCTTTCCCTGAATTTAAGTTCTAAATTTAATTTAAAATATATGTTTAAGCTTAATTATATGTTTTTTCAAGTGCCCAAGTTAAGTGTACTTAAACCCATTCATATTACAGTTAATTCTCCTTTCGCTTATATTATTTCCAATTATAAGCCATCGGAAATTGCACTTTCATTGCGAGCGGAGAAAGAAACAGTATCATTGGCGGTCGGCGGTCGCTTTTTAATCAGTTTGCCATCCGGAATCAATTAATTTCTTTTGCTTTCATTATTTTCTATTTGTTTGCGCCAGAGTTGTTGGGGGTTAAGGCGCAGGAGGAGGAGGAGGAGGAGGTGGAAAATCCCATCTGCAGTGCAACTTCTGGAAAGTTTCGACTCGCCTTCGGCCCCTCTTGTGAACTTGTGCACGCGCTGCCCCTCTTTCTTCCGGCTGGGCTCCTCCTGCGCCGGGCCTGGACTTTCATTTCCGGTCCTCGTCATCGCCTCGCACTCAATCATCGGTGGCCCCTCGCCACCGCTCCTTTCAGCGCTGCAATTGACACTTTGCGGCGCGTTCTGTTTGTTTTTGTGATAATTAAATGCCTAATTGGAGGGCCAACAGCCGCGGGCAGGTGCTCCTCCTGGCCAGGATGGGCAACGGGTAACGGGTTGTCATCGTTGGCCATTGTTGGCTTTAAGCACGTAAATTTTTCTTGAGCACAAACGGCCGGATGACAGCTTTGCTCCAGGATTTGACAGGATAATTAACATCCCACGATTTATTGCTGGCCGAAAGGAGGCATTAACAATATCATTAACTGGCTTCGATTCGATATTCGCTCGAGTTGGGATTAGGATTGGCACTGGGACTTCGACATCCTGTCGCCTTCATCGCCAAGTCATGTATTTGGAATTGACAATGAGCTTCCATTTTGGACAGGGCACGTGATCTGGCTGCCAAACGAGGCCGGTTTCCTGCCAAATTGTTAATGGAAATTATTACTTATTAGCTGTTTAGCATATTTTGATGAATCCCTTCCACTGAAAAGTCTAGAAAATTACCTTAAAGCTAGGGCGCCTTTAAAGTCTCAAGCTTAATGGGGATGTTAGTAAGAAGCATAAAAAAATAGGGGAAACATTTCTAGGGCGCCTAGTTTAAAGTCTCAACTGTCAGGCTTAATGGGGATGTTAATAAAAGAGAGAGAATTGCAGAAACTTTTCCCAAAGAATAACATAACTTTGTAAGTGAAACTCTTGACACTTGTTGATATTCCAAAGAATTGAGAGGAAGCTAGAGTGTTAATATAATTAAAAACTAAATAAAGCAAGTTCGCAAACCGGGTTTATAATATAATAATCCAAAGAGTATATTAACCAAGTATTTAATTAATTAAACATTATAAGGGAATGGTACTAAAAAAAAGTATTGTAATCGTAGTATCTGTTTGATTTACTCTTTATTTCTTTGATTTATTTGCTTCGTTTTATTTTTCAATGTGTTGTCTTATTTTCCAAAGCTGTAGTGTGACCGTAGTCTTTTCTGTACTTAATCCTAGTTTTCTTAATATCTTAATTTATCTCTATTTGACACAGCGGAATTGGAACACAAATGCGGAAATTCATATTTACAAAAATGTAGTCTTTTTAGTTAGTGCCATAGTTAGTACTCAGTTAATGCTTGCAGTATATAAAATATATTAACCAAATATCTAATTAATAAAATATTATAAAGGAATGGTACCTTAGACGGACTTAAATACAAATAGTTTTAGGACTCAAACTATCTTCAAAGTTACACCCTTCACCATCTCACTTATTTACAAACTCAATTGTTTGTGACATAAATTTTTCCTTGTCCAAATGGAAGGTGATTCCTGGGTGCAAAGCTGCTACTCACTTTCATCTTGCCATCTGTGACAGGCAGTAAATATTCGAGCTGGATCCCCATGAATCACTGATAAAAATTTGTATCAAGTTGTGAATGGTGGCGACTTCCGTTGCCGTTGCCGACTCAGCAGCAGCAGCAATCCTTTTTCCCCTAAAGGAGCTGCCTTCCTGCTTAGTTATGCAAATCTCATATTTTGCCAAAGTTTGCCAGCTTCCTACGTCTGTATCTGAGTATCTGCTTTAGGTGTGTGTATGCTGTGGGTGTCTGTGGGTTGTTGTGCAAATTATAAAGTTGCCTTAGCCCCAGATTTCTGCTTCCCTTTTGGTGCTGGCAGGTATGTAGGCCGGCGCACTTAAGCTGTCAGGGCCCTTGCTTTTGCTTCTCTTGGAGCTCGAATCTGGTGGAAATCGACATCTGCTGGCAATCAACTGTTCACACAATCGAATCCGATTCGATTGACCAAACTGCGACAGCAACTGCGAATGTGATTTCTAATCAACAGCGATTCCCTTGTAGTTCCTCCTCTCTCTCTCTCCTCGGACTCTGGCCCAGTGATTTACGGCCGCTAATTCAGGCTGGCTGCCTGGCATTGGCATTCACAGAGCCACAGAGCTTGACCCCACAGCGTGTGTCCTTGACAGGGACCTGCTTGTACAGCGATCGAAGGATATCCCTTACTTGGAACTTTGGCAAATACATTTCCCAGACTTTTACCTTAAAGATCTTGCCTAATGGAACTTAATCGAGTTGATCAAGCGACTTTATACAGTCCATTATGTCGGCTAGTGTCCTGTCTTCCACTGTTTTCTCGGTAACTTTTTTTTGGTGTGAAGGAAAAAAACTAAGCCAACCGCAAGGGAAACACTAGAACCCTAGTTCCAGGGGCCACCGCACAATTCCCAGCGAGGAGGACGTGCAGGCGGAAGAAGCAATTGGCCAAAATGGTATTTGAAGTAAAACCCAGAAACGTGACAGGATTCACAAGCGGTGCTGGGTTGCTGCCAGGGTGAGCTTACTTGAGGACACCGGCAGAAGGCGACAAAAAGCCGCATCGTTTGAAGCGAACAAAGAGGTCCTGAGACGACCCCCAAGGAAAACAATGGCCGTCATCTGCTGCTAGCTGCTAGCTGCTAGGTCCATGTGTAGCCTTTCTTTCGACCAGTTGAGTCTCAGAGGGGCAAGGACATGGCGTATACGTAATGCGTATACGTAATGCCTTGAGCATGAATACGCTTAACAGGAGGATAAATGCAAAATGCAAATACACCAGAAAAGTAGATTAAGTAAATACATTATCAACAGAATATATCAAAGATAGAAAGAGGAGAAAACCTTGAAAATATGCTTTAAACTTCCTAAAACTTTGTGTGGCCAGCTTCATAATCATAATTAAATCATCCCGTTAGCCAGTCGGATGTCCTGTCGCGCGGTATTAGCCGCATTCCACGCATGCCGTCACACAAATCGCTGCATACTTTCGCGCGATTTGAGCCAATAATTACATGCAGGCATGCGTGTGGGCGGGGGCTGTGTGTGCTGTGTGTGGTGGGCGATCCTGAAAGGATGTGTGTCCGCCCACGGACAAGGCCATCTGAGAGTCTGCGATGAATCTGGGATTCTGGCGTGCGCTGTCAATGCCAGCAACCAGACCGCTTTTCACTTTTCTCTGTTTTTCCTCCGCCCCTTTCCCTTTCCCATTTCCTTTTCTTTTTTCCGCTTTTCACTTGGCCAGCTGGCCTACTCCTTTGAGTGACGTCAGAGCAGGCGGGCTATCCGATTTGGGAAGTTATCACTTAATTAGCAGGAGTTTTTAGCCCGAAGAAATTGCTTAATTAGTAGTTGAAAATCAAGGGCCAGGATCGGGTCAGAAACAGAGACAGAACATACACACCAAGCTCGTCTCTCGCTCTCTATTCCTGGGATACTTGTTGGTCCTTCTTGTGTTTTTTTTTTTTCGGCCCCTTTATTTTGGTCGCCGCATCATCGATTTTTTTTTCTGTGTGTGTGTGACGACGCCTCACAAAAGCCAACACCAACACCAACACAAAGGCACAGACATACTCGCACGCACAGAGATATGGTTGACGTTGGTAACGGTAATAAATCGCCATTGAAATTTCGTCGTCGTTGAGTTTTCTCTCTTTCGATTTTCGCTTTATTTTTACACGCTTTCCCTGAGAGAGAAAAAAAAAAGGTAGCACTGCTTTGTAATTCGATTTGAGTAACTCTTCTCTTTTTACCAAAAAAACTAAAGTTTCTTTAATTTCATTTAATTAAAAATGCCTAATGTAGATATAAACCCACCTAGAGCACCTGGTTTATGCTGTTTTTAATTATTTGTGGTGTTACGACACTGGCTTGTGGGTTTTCTTTAATTAAAGTTATTTTTCTCTGTCTGTTGGCTTGAACTTTTTATACTTTTAATGAGTAAAAATCATATTAATTGAACAAATTCAATAGAACTCAAAGAAGAACTACTTTTTGAAAAACAAATTCAGTGTCATAGCGTTATATTTGCAGATCCCAATGGTTTATATCAGTAAACCAAGCTGATAACAATGTACAAAGTGTTTAGTGAATAAGTTAGCTTTACTTTGGGTATAAAAAATAGTTTATAAATTATTAAATTAATTTATAATTTATTTATTATGAAAAAATGTCTTCAAGATTCTTTTTAAGCCAGGATAATTTCAAGTTAAGTTCTTGGTTTTACTAATATTAATTTTCATAAGCTAACCAACTGGTAGAGCATTGGCTCTTTTTTAGTTAGAATTTTTGTGAAGTTCCCCAGACAGCTGTGGGTGGTCGGTCTGTCACAGGGTTTAGTTTACCGACAGCCCAACGGGGTGCGACATAATAAATACCCGCAGATAGGATTTTCGGACGGTGCCCCACTGGCCTGGTTCGTTCCCCTGATTGGGCAACTATTTTGGCTTTAACCCACAAAAAAAAATATATATAATATACGTAACCTGCTGCGAGTGAAACAATGCGGGCTGGTCTGGCTTTTAAAAGCCAGCAGAGGAGAGGTATTTTAATAATAACAAAATGTATAGGAAATATAAAAAAAATATATAATAAATGAGTGGAAAGTCTGCCAAGTCTGAAAATATATTTTAGAACCTTGAAAAATTCATTTAAAAATGTTTTTAGGAGGATTTTCGTAAGCTTACTCCCTTGAAAGGAAAATCCAACCACAGAAGCTTATCTTATTTCAATATCCTTGCCTTCTATAGGTCTGAAAATATTTTTTAGAACCTTCCAAAATCCCTATAAAAATGTTTTTAGAAAGGTTTTCGTTGTCTTACTCCCTTGAAAGAAAAATCCAACCATTTATGAACACAGAATATATCTAGATAATATCCCTGGGGCTTACCTTTTTCGATATCCTTGCCTTTCCTAATTCCCAGCCAGGTGAAAGGGGCCTCTTACCAATCGTGTGCAACAGTTTTCGGTGTCGCGCACAGAATTTATTGATTGCTATCGATTAGGCCACGCCAAAGGCAAAAGTAAAAGGAAAAAAAAAACAAAAAACGGGCTAACATGCGTGCGACATTGTAGCCAGCTGCGTGACAAGAGCCAGGGGTGGGACCAGGACCAGGACCAAAGCCAGAACCCGGACCCAGGGAAGCCTGATCAGGAGAAGCGATTGACATTTCAAAAAAAGGGATAAGGGAAAAGGGACCAGGGAGGGACACGCGCGTCCAAAGTCCAGCAAAGAGCAAAGCGCAACAAATGCTATTTCTTGCCTGTCCGCCCCCAGGACTATGTCCTTCGTCCTCCACATCCCCAACGTCATTTGCAGTTGCTGCTTTGCACTCGTTGCCTTTCATCATCATTTGTTGCTCGGACGATTTCCGTTTCCGCTTCCGCCTCAGTACCAGCTGCCCAGCTCCCAGCTCCCACTTGTTGTTTGTCCTTTGTTTGCGCTGAGCGGAGCTGCAGGTGGCGACTGTCAACTTCTGCAGTTGTCTTTGCCAGATAAACGGTTAGCCAGGACAACGCAGGAAGCAACAGGAGGTAACGTTTCACGAGTCACCAGCCAACCCGATTTGCATATCCTTCTGCTCCCTTGCCTCTGCCAGGATTGCAGCTTAAGTTGGTGGAGGGAAGCTCACAGCCAAATCGGGAAATAATAACAGTTGTTGGGCAGGGATTAAAAGAGCAATTACTAGGGTATTTTCCTCATATTTGTAGAGCCCTGGTTTTTGACTGGCTTTTAATCCTTGAAAATGCCAAAGGAGCCCCAGAACGCTTTATAGAATTTGATCAATTTTTTAGATGCAGCCTTTATGCGTTACCTTTCAGCTAGCCGCCATCCTTTTGATATTTGTTTGGGGCTTCGCTTCCGCTTCCACGTCCGCTCCCGTTTCCGTTTCCGGTAATCCCTTGGCTGCCGGCTGCCACAAAACTTTTCCATTCGCAATTCGCCAATTAAGCGCGTTCGCCAGCGTCACGCATCGGTATTTATTTAATTGCCTGCGAAATATCCGCTCTGCATATGAATGCATTGTGACGTGCGGCTTTTACCGACTGCTATTTTTCCAATCCATTCCATTCCCGCGGGGGCGAAAAGGATGTCAAAGGAATAGCATCCATTATTGTGCAAATTCCATGGAAATGCACAATTTGTTTACGAAAAATTGCACAAATTACGAGACATGTGTGCGATGCGAGTCTTCCGCCAATTGAATGTGTCAACAGCTCGCGGAAAGCTGCTTGCCACCACAATGCCTGGCTTGGCATCTAATGAGGAGTCTTTCCGGGAATGTCCTGCGGCATGTCCTCATGCAAATATGCATATATGTTCCGCTGCGGCCACAACAAGCTAATAACCGGGTCTAATTAGACCGCAGGACTGGCCCTCCTTGCACTAGCAGCCGCAGTGCCCGGAATGTCCTTTGTCTGCGGAAACCACCTCATATTCGTATTGTTGCGGCTTTCCTCGGGGCCAAGTCGCCACCTCTGTGGCCTTCGATTATGGATATAATCTGCTGATTCCTGTGGGTGGTGGGTCGGTCGGTGTACTCCCCCATCAAGGACATTTTTTACGACCGCCGCCAGTCGGTGGCAGAGCCCAGCTGCATGCCCAGAGACTTAAGGACACTGACAGAAATCTTCGGGGTAATGGGTAAATGAGGAGGCTTGGGGATTGAGTATAAAAATGCGTTTAAATAGGTAAATAAATAACTTAAGAAATTAATAGGTGAAAATAGGGAAAATAGTTAGAATAAATAATTGGAAATGAGGCCTAAAAACTCTTGAAATAATAACTAAAATAAACTAAATACAGACCCATAGGAATTTTTTCTTAAAGGAAGTAGTATTTAGATAATCAAAGGGGAGTAGGGAATGTGGATAACAAATGCATTTAATTAGGTAAATAAGTAACTAAATCAATTAATTGATAAAAACGGAAATAACTACACAAATTAACTGAACATTAACTAAAAATTTCTTTAAATAATACCTAAAACCAAAAATAGATTAAATACAGACCCATAGGAATTTATTCTTAAAGGAAGTAGTATTTAGATAATTAAAGGGGAGTAGGGAATGGGGACAAAAAATGCATTTAACCAGAGAAATAAGTAATTAAATCAATTAATTGATAAAATAGGGAATTAATAATATAAATTAACTCGAAAATAACTACAAATTTCTGTAAATAATACTTTAACCAATAAATTAATTAAATACAGGCCCATGAGAATTAATTCTTAAAGGAAGTAGTATTTAAACGTTTGGATTGAATAAAAAAATTCATTTTTGTAGGTAAATAAATCAATTAATTGATAAAATAGGAAAATAATTATACAAATTAACTGAAAACAAACTACAAATTTCTTTAAATAATATCCAAAATAAAAAATTCATTAAATACAGACCCATGAGAATTAATTCTTAAAGGAAGTAGTATTTAAATGAATTATTTGATACATGAATTGATAAATTAGAAAAATTAATTGTAATAATTAATTGGAAATGAGGCTTAAAACTTTTTGAAATAATATATAAATCTGCATAATAAATAAAGACGCATGAGAATTAGTAGCATTTAAATAAACAAAACAATTAACTTATCAAATATAGAAGCACAAATAATATATAATAATATAAAGATGCATTAATATTCTCCCTTCTCCTGGTGGAACATTATCCTAAAGGGCTTTTCTCCAGGTGTATCTGGGTATGCTCTGGCCAGTTGGCGTTCGGTGATCAATGGCCGGGCTGTCTGGTCGAATTTCACGAGCTGTTGCCGCAGCCGAAAGTTTATTAATTTGTTATCCTGTCACTTGGGCGCTTTCATTGGCTTTCATTAGAGCGGACGGACTCCGCCCTGCTTCTCCTCCCTTAGAGAGAGACCGCAGAAATTAATTACCGGATTATAAGACAACTTCATTGGCCAAACCGGAGGCTGTTCCATGTCCTGCAGGGGCGTGGCTGTTCAATTTTCATTGTTGCCGCTGCTGGATTTGGGAGCTGGGAGCTTTTATGATTAACATTTAATGGGAAAAGGTCACGCACGGATCGGAATGGGAATGGGGGGATCGGCTGAGGGAATAGCGACTGGGATTGGGAACTATATCGGGAGCATTCCAGTCGCATCTGCGGCCCCGGCCAAATTAAGTGCCCAACTTAAATAACTCGAATTAAACATTAATAGCGTACTTAAAAGTTTTCCTCTTTGTTTTTGTTTTCGTTTTCGCTTTCGGCTTTCGTTGTCGGCCTTCGTTTTCATTTTCATTCCGGGCTCCTTTGGCCGCTTTATTGGCGCTTTTTGTTTTTTGTGTTTTTTTTTAAGTTTTTCGGGTTAGCTGGCTGGCTGTCTGAGGCCAATTTGTTGTTAAGACCGAAGCAAATTTCTTGATGGAATGATTTCGTAATGAACTTTGGCTTTCGGCCCGGGGCGCTGCCCTGCCATTGCCACAATCGATAGGATGGCCGGGCTAATCGATTGGCCCAGAACCAGGACCAGGATCAGGACCAGGACGAGGACGAGGCCACTTAAGCCGGCATTTCAATCTTAAATGGTTCATCGAGTTTCCCTTTGATTAAGCAGACCCTGATACCAATCCCCGATACTCTGATTGCTTCTATTCCGGCGGGCACTAATCCTTCGACTTCTTTTAGTTTTTTTTGGGGGGAATCCTTTGCGTAATAACCCTTTTTTTCTCCACTCCTTTTGGGGGTTTTTAATGGGTATTGTTAAGGTAATTTTCAAAGAGTCTAATTTGGGATTTAAAAAACTAAAACACCTTTAATTCCTCACTGAGCTAAGTCTGTGTTAGATTGACTATAAATCTATTATAAAAAAATTATATAAATGTCTAACAGAAGCCCCTTACATAAATACTGTTAAAATCCTTAAAAATCCACAAAATTAACATTTTATTAGGTGTTAAAAGCAAATATTAAATATTATAAAGTTTACCAATATTGAAAATAATAAATAGCATTTTATTAAAAGTCAAGGTTAATTGTAAAGAAAATAACTAAAGCGGAACAAAATAAATAACAAACTTATTAAATAGTTGTGCCTAAAATATTTGCAGTAATTCAATATTTAATGAGAATGTTAATACAAAAATTACTTAATTCCTTGACTAAACCTTATGAATAAAATGAAAACCTAACCTTAAGACCTTAAATAACACAAAATAAACCTAATAGGTTGTAGAAATATACTTAAAACTAAATATTAAATCAAATATTAATTATCAAATAATTAATACAAGTTTGTCTTTGCTAGCAGAAGCTCTTCCTTGACTTGTACTGCTATTTTTCTCCTAAATGCGTTGGTTATAAAGTGGTTTCTGCAATGATTAATGCTAAATAATTAATTTTAAAATACTTTTAAAGTTTTAATGATCATTTTTATAAATTAATAATATTTTAAACTCTTTCAAATATAGTTTTTATAATTTGACAATCATTTAAACTATTAAATTGCTGTCTTAAACTCAGTTTGTTAGGGTTCTATCCCTTAAACCCCTTTTATTTTACCCTCGTTTATTGCTTGTAGCATATTAAAAATGCTTAAAAAAATACATACATACAAAATACCTCAAAATAATCCAGCTTAGCTAACTGCAAAGTCATTAGGCAATTAATTAACCAAGTAAATAATCTGCTTATAAATCAAGTCTAGTATAAATGGCTAAATGCTCCTCGCAAAAGCGCTCGGCTTCGGTGTCTAATTGAGAGCTCGTACTTAGTGCTCTCTACTCACTACTCCTAATTCAATCAGCGACGCAGTTGCTCCGTGTTGGCCCAAAGTGTTTCGCCGAAGCGACGGGGATTACAACGAGAGGCGACGGCGACGCATTCCGAAGTGCTTGAGCCAATTTCGAGCATTTGCACGGCACGCAGCCGCCTTCAAGTGGGCTCTGAGCCCAGGCTCCAGCCTCCTGGCAGGACCTCAGCTCCTTCCACATCCCGAGCCCATCCGCCCGAGATGTTGTCAGCTTAAGTGCGGCATTTGAGGCGCCATGAAATATGCAACAGCCGCCCAAGTGGGCTGCCAGTAAACGGAATGAGCATGCATGTCAGGCCGGATCTGCTCCTCCAGCTGCAGACAGCCAGGCAGAGGCCTCCTAGTCCCTCACTTCCGCTCCCAGGGGCTCTGGATTGTTTTCGGCTTCTATTTCTATATTTATATGCTTAGCGCACCTCGGGAGACGCTCCTGCTGAGAGCCAATCAAAAATTATGCATGTCGCCAAAAGTGAGCTGTCTGGGAAATATTTGATTGAATCATTTTCGGTCCGAAGGATCAGGCAGGATGAGGGAAAGGTTACGAGATTCCCCTGGCAATTGGTAGTAATTTTTACCAGCTAACAATTTGATTATTTATTTATCCCAAGAGTTAAATGTGCATTTAATTAACTGAATTTATTTGTGGTATTACAATTAATTAATAATTAAACAGATATTTGCACATTAATTATTATAACTTCTTCAAGGTTCCTCTGGCAATTGGTAGTAATTTTTGCCAGCTAAATAATTGATTTTTTATTTAACACAAGAGTTAATCTTATAATTAATTCCCTGAATTGATTCGTGGTATTAAAATTAATTAATAATTAACCTGACATACGTACCTAGAAAAAATTATAAAATTAATTTACATATTATTTATTATAACTTCTTCAAAGCTTCCCATTTAAATAAGTTTCTCTGACAGTTGGTTGTAAATGTTGCCAGCTAAATAATTGATTATTAGTATATCGCACGAGTTAAACGCGTATTTAATTAACTGAATTGATTTGTGGTACTAAAATTAATTAATAATTAAACAGACATGCCCAGAAAAATGTTTAAAATATATTTACTATAACTTCTTCAAGGTTTCCCCCTTAACTGAGAACTTTTCCCACATAGTTTGCCCTAATTTATATCACCTACTTGCAACTTTGAAACTTTGTTAGTCAGTGACCTTAAAAAGGACTTTAGGCACTTAAATAACTTCACTTGTTGTGTGTGTCTCTCTCTCTCTCTCCTCTGGCAAGTCCTCTTGACATTCAGGGAAATGTGTTTTAAAATTTAAGGCGACTTCTGGGATATACGACGTATACGCCTGTCCTAATGAAGGCTCTGCCAGATTTCCTTTTCAGTTGGCCTCCTTCTTGCCTTGACGATTTTATTTGCGGCGAGTGAAGCTTTGCTGACATTTAAATATAAATTAAAAAGTTACGCATACGTCACGTTGTGCGGCGGAGAGGCCATAAGGGTTCGGCAGACATTTGCATATTGCCATTGTGACAGGCAAGGCGGACGGCTGAGCAACAGAGCGTCATGAAAGCGAAGCCAAGCCAAGCCAAGCCGAGCCGAGTCAAGCCGAGCAGGCGTTCCATTCCAGGACATTTCTGTTCTGCCTTCTTCCTGCCTTCTCGGGCAAAAAGTTTAAATACGGAGCATGTGTGTCCTTGCTGGGTGGGTGGAGGTAAGGGGTCCTGCAATTTAGCGCGACAACAATGGCGGCCAAGTGGCGCCGTCACTTCTTCCCGCGCCCGAAATTCGTCTCTCATTTTTTTCGTTTTCCATTTTTCGGGGTAGGCACGGCATTCATACTCGGTGTGTGTAGAATCCTTTGTCCTGCGGTTCGGTGTGTGGTGTGTGTTGTGTGTAGTGTAATTAAAAGCCCTGAGTAAAGGCAGGCGGGGAGGCCAGGCAGAAATTAAATATTTGTATGCAAAATTAGTAGTTAAAAAAAAAACGAAAACAATAAAAGTGCGGAGAACAAAGACTGAAAAGGGCTCATACAGAGCAAGAAAACAAAGGAAATAGTATTAGAAGTCACTGGATATTTACCATATCAAAGGTGTTCAAAGGGAAGGTCTAAAAATTAAGGAACATTTATTTATTTAATAAAAAAAATTAATAATAAGAAATATTAGAAAAGTAGGAAAATATCGCTTTATCACCTTAATAGTTATTTATTATTTTATGTATTAATTTCCATACTTATCTTCGTATTTTTCTCAAATTTATTTCTTACATTTTATTTATTAATTTACTTTCTAAATGTTCTAATCCTAATTCTCTCACTCTAATTTGCTGCCGTTTCTTTCTCTGACTTAAAAAAAAATCACAGAAGTATGTGCTTCTGCTTCGCTTCCAACCCTTTCACATCCGTCGCACATTTCTCCACTCATCTACTTTCTACTTTCTCTCTCATCCCTGGAGTTGGCAAAAACTCATCATCATCAACGACAAAATGCAAATCGACTAATTTTGGCCCAAAAAATATTATGAAATGCAAATCGGAGCAACAACGAGCAGGCAAAGGGAATCGTCAATTGTTGTTGATCTTGTTTCACTTTCGTGTTGAAATTGGTACGAGTTGCTTTTCCAATTTAAATAAATATATATATATATTAAATAAATAAATAGATAAATGTATTAATTAATTAATGAACACTTAAATCAACCAATAAATAAACAAGAAAATAAATAAATATTTAAATAAATAAATAAATATTCAAATGAATAAACAAGTAAATAAAAAAATATTTAAATAAATAAATAAATATTCAAATGAATAAACAAGTAAATAAAAAAATATTTAAATATGTAAATAAATAAATCCATAAATAAAAGAGAAAAATAAATAAGTAAGTTTGTTAATACGTTAATGAAAACAAATAAAATTGACAAACAAATGAACACAATTCCTGAGGAAGGTTCACCCGTTGGCCTTTAATTTATTTTATTTAATAATTTGTTTTTTGATGATAAGTTTTGTTTAAAAAGATTATTTGTAAATACGAAAATAAGAAAAAACAATTTATAGTATCTAGGATTTTTTTCTGATATTTTCTAGCAAAAATACGAATCAGTCCCTTCAATGGCCGTCCAGTCTGTTATTTTTCCAACCTAAAGCCTCTTAATTGTCTCGAAAATAGTGCCACAACCCACACACACACAGCACACACTCGCCACAGCAGCTCGCCCCCAGATGGACCACAAAAGCAATCTCATCATCGACACTTTTTGCTATTTATTTTCATTATCCTTCCTCCGATTCCTCGCACTAATCAAATGACTGAGGAAAACACTCAAACGGGAACGGGAACAGGGGGAGAAGACGCTGCGGAACATAATCAACAACAACAAAGTCGAAATTGAAATCAAATTGCTAAAGGGAGAGTGAGAGGGGGAAATAGCAGAGAATAGGACAGGGGCAGGACAGGCAGGACTGGCACAAAGGAGCCGAGAACGAAACTGGAGCAGCAGCAACAAGAGCAATTGCAACAAGAGCAACATCAGGCAGCGGCAACGTCAGCGCCATCATTAAAATGCGATGCATCAACGCGCGTCTGTCTCTCTGTCTCTGTGTGGACTGTGTCTGTGTCTGTGTTTGTGCGCGATATTGTTGTTTCCCATTATTTCCCAGGGGCCCCGACACGGCACTCATAATTAAACGCATTTTGTATTTAATTATGTGACAGCAGCAGCAACAATCAGAGCAACAACAACATCGGCTAGAAGCTGGATGTCAGGCCAGGATCTGGCCTAGGAGAAAAAAATAAACGAAAAGGGGGTCACATTCCGGGCCGCATATTCCAGGGAGCAAAATATTCGATTTATGCGGTCTTTATTCATACTCAATTATGATGTTGTTAGTTCTTGACCCAAAACAACAAGCAGGAGCCAGTAATTGATATTAAATGGATGAGTTATGGGTATTATTCATTATTCTGGTATCGAAAATAGCGGTATGTTATCGAAAGTATTTTTAAAAATATTATTTAGGCTTAGAAATGAGACTTAGTGGGCCCAAAACAACAGACAGGAACCAGTAATCGATGTTTAAAATATGAGTTATTATTATTTTGTATAGATCTTGTACCGATAATAACAATAAATTATCGAAAGTTTTTTTGAAATATTATTTAGTACTGTTTTTAGTTTTTCTTTTTACCCAAGACTAGTTATCTGCAATAAATCAGAGTCTAATATTGATTAAATGGATAAGTTATGGGTGTTATTCATTATTCTGGTATCGAAAATATCGGTATGTTATCGAAAGTATTTTTAAAAATATTATTTAGGCTTAGAACTGAGAACTAGTATACCCAAAACAATAGGCAGAAACCAGTAATCGATATTTCAAGCATAAGTTATGGTTATTTATCATTATTCTGGTATCAAAAATTTCTATATATTATCGAAAGTATTTTTAACTTCAACTATGGCTTAGAACCAAAACAATAGTAGACCCAAAACAATAGTATAAATAAATTAATAATAATAAAATAATAATATTAAATAAATCGACATTTAATGGATGAGTTATCATTATTATTTATAGTTCTTATATAAAAAATATCGATATACTATCGACAGTATTTTAAACTTCAATTAAGGCTTGCAACTGACACCTACTAGCCCCAAAAATAACAAGCAATGTATAATAATCGATTTTTATCGGATGAGTTATCATTATTTTAAGTAATTCTAGTATCGAATATATCGATATATTATCGAAATTATTTTAAAAATATTATTTTGGCTTAGAACTGATACTTATAAGTACTTCTTCGAACTACTTTCCTGGCTTAGGATCAGTTGTCTGTATATATTAGGGCACATGATAAAATTTCACTTTCAATATTGCTGTATTATAGATATGTCGATTAATTTCCGTGCCATCTTAATGCCATTTGTCCCATCTCTTTCTGTCACATTTTTGCATAATCATTTTTGGATTTGAGCAAAGCCCTCAAAGCGATTAGTGTCCGGCCAGAAACTCGAGTGTTTAGGCCCGGAGAAGGAGGCGAAAGCTGCAGCCATGAAAAGCCGAAGCGCTGCCAAGCGGAAGCTGTCCAAAAAGAAAGCTCAGGCTGTCAGCCAGGATCCGAGAGCCAGGCAGGAGCGACAATGAATTGGTCCTGGCCCTAGTCCTGGCCCGGCCCGGCAATTAAAGACGCTGGCCGACAGTATGGGCCATGAAAAAGTTATGGCCCCATCCCGAATTCTCCCGTTTTCACCCATTTAGCCATTTAGGGTTTATGGCACACACACACAAAGAGAAAGGGGGCGGGGCGCAGTAATAAAAGGTATTAGCCATTTTTGCATTAGGCGTTAAAAGCCTGTACTTACCACCGAACTTGTTAAGTGCTAGATTAAACAGAGTAAGCGAAATAATTGATTTTTAAGCAGGAACAAAGTCAGTAAGCTGCACCTTCTTTCTTTTGAAGTCTGAGAGAATTTTTGGGGTTTTAAGAATATATAAAATCAACAGTTTTTGTATTTATGGGATTTTTAAAATAAAATTAAATAAATTAAATAGATTTATAAATAGTAAAAATCAACAGTTCTCTACTGAGGCCCCCAAAACTATTTAAACCTTTTGTTTTTCCACCTCAATTGCTCTAAACAGCTTTGGGCTAGGATAAAATAAATTCAAAGAAATACTGTGCTCCCTATAATTTAATTATAATCCTATCTGCATTTTAATACGACTGCTTTCGACGTTATCCTTTGGAAAAAAAATAATAGAGAGAGAGAAACCAGCATTTATGTCCCGCAGTTTTGCCTGGCAACAGGCGGCTTTTGTGCCCCGTAATTTTGGGAGTTTTTATTACATGTTTGCTTGGTCTGCTTATTAAATTGTATGCGGGACGTTTGTGTGTGTTTCGGGGTTAGTTAGCGACTTAATTACGGTCCCATCGTCCACTCTTCCACTTGTGCATTTTTGTCTGTGCTTCCGTGGTTACTCCTGTTTATTCCGAAATTAAATTCGAGCTCCTAATGAGCGCCTGCTGGCACTTTACCTGCTACAGCCGCCACTGCAGCCCACACGGCGGATGTGTAATGCGAGAGCGGAACGCTTTAACGGGAATGCAAACACGAAACGTTAATTACCCTCAATCATAGTCAATAGCAGGCAGGATGCTTGTCAGCGGCTGGAATACGCGTGTGGAAATGCAATAATCACACAGCCGCTCCATCCGGAAGTTGTTACACAGGATGCGGTTTCTCCTACTCTTCTCTCTCTTTTCTCTCCTTTTTTTCTCACAAATTCCACGCACGCCAACATCGCTTGCAGGCATTCCAAAATAATTGCATTACCTTGAAGCCACATTGTGTGTGTGATTCCGCTGGATATTCTCGGTAGTTAAGAGGAGTTTTTGTTATATTTACAGGCATTAAAAGTGATATTCCTATTTTTTCCGCTGTCAGTCAGAGGGGAAAATAACGAGAGTATTTACTGTTTAACTATTATTTGGTATTAGATTACCTTTTGTGGAAATATTGTGGCGGCTGGGCTATTGTTGGCGCATCATTCACATTCCGCATACGCCAAATAGCTGAAAGTTAATACGCCCGAAAAACGCCAAAGAATGAACGTTGGGCGGACTTAATTGGAATTTAAATCAAAAGATAAACTAATTTAGCGACAAGGAGCGAGGGAAGCTCAAGCCCAAGCCCCACTTCAATCATGGTTGAAGCACAATTTAAGGCGCGCGTGAATTATGCATGCTACGGGGAGCAGCAAAGCAAGGACTCCTCCTTTCGCCGCGTGTCGTGTGTGTGTGTCCTGGAAGTGGATGTGGGTCATAGCAACAAAATCAATAGAGGGAGCTGGAGCACCTGGCAGGGAAAATTGCTCACGAATAGCTGCTACGTACATGGCATACGTGTAAATGGCATAAACGTTTCCATTTATAAGTCGTTACATGGGCCACTTTACGAATCAATTTTCAATTTCTATGCAGAATGGCGAAATGCAATTCGGAGCCTTTTAAAATGTCCTGTCACTCGCTGTGGCGTCCTCGTCCTCGCCCGCATTTAAGCCCATGGGCGCAAGTTAATTTGTTTGGACGGGAGCAGGGGACCGAAGGACCGAGACTGACCCTGATCGCCTTTTGCCTTTTGCCGAAAAGCTGGAAAACAAGAAAAGCCAGCAGGGAGGGCGGGAAAATGCAAACATGAAACGAAATCAACACACAGAACTTGGGCTCGGGCTCAAAGGCGCGCACTGGCTTTCCCTTATTTTTATTTATTTATTTTAGTATATATGTACAAAAGTTTGATCGCTTGAAGGCATCCTCCTCCTCGCAGGACTCCTCGAAATAGCCGAAAAACTTAATAAAACTTCTGTTACACGGATTGCTGGTCGCAGGCATTCGCAACTTATATAGTTACTTGGTTACAGAGACAAAGGGACACGGTCTCAAGTGGCATTTGAATATGCATTCTGTAGATTTAAGTGGGTTTTCATACTCAAATATATATACTCTTTAAAAATATTAAATTAAGAATTATTCCCATTGGTATTTATGCTTTTTCTTTGCTTCAAGCACTGTTGCTTTCACCAAAGCCGTTTAAAGCACCAAATGTTGGCTCTACGCTAAATCCGCACCAAAGAATTTTTAGTTGTAGTTGCGTAGCTTTTATTCCTTAATAATACTTCTGAATAAATAAAATTGGACAAACCGAGACTTGTACAAATTGATAAATTAATAAGCACGTCTTAAACTCTAAATACAAATAATTATAAACCAAGAAAGCGAAGGGGGTATCGCTCACTGGAAGGTTGCATGCTTTAGCTCTAAAATATAGCTTAAGACGGGGTTATCCTAAAGCCCAGAGACTCCTCTCAGCGAGTGGAAAATTCCCCCAGAGAGATAGAGAGAGGCCTCGCTTGTTTGCTTTCTCTTTTTACGTTTACGTTTTCCTTTTCGTTTTTCGCTTTTCCTTTTTTGTTTTTGGCTTAACGCAAACAAAACAAAACGCAGAGCAAACACACTACGCCGTAAGGACGAAGGAGGCCCGGGCACACGCATTTGTATGTAAATATAAAAACTTCAAAGCACATACACTTAACGTGCTCAAACACGCACTACTTCACACACACACACACACACACAGCCATGGCGGCGAGCGGAAGCGGAAACGGAGAGCTCGCGAGGGATTGGCTCACACGGCGGCTACTTGACGTGGCACACAGAGATTTTTTCAGATTTTTTTTAGTGGCGACCTTGGGGCACGTGCCGCTGCATTCGATGCGTGACAATCGGCTGCGGGTCAGCGGCCAGCTAAAGTGCAAATTGGGCTGCCAATCCCATCCATTATCCTGCCGATTCACTCGCGTTCCGCTCGCTCGGTTATCCTTTTTATGGCCCACACATTCGCGAGGTTTTTGCGGTCGCTGGGTCGCTCACAAGCGGCAATTATGCTTTGTTGTCTCTCTGCGGCTTTTACGAGGTTTTTTTCTTTACCGAGGATATTGGCAACTGTCATAATTTATTGGCGGTTTGCCGCACACAAGTCACCGCTTAAAAGTCAGGGCCAAAGTTCATTGGCTTTAAATTAAGCCAGTTTTTTAATACTGCTACTTTTTCCATCAAATTTATTCCATAATTAATTATATTATAAAATATATTTACCTTACTTTATATGCTTTTTGTACATAATTACTTTGCCAACTCTTTTGCTCGCTTTTTCTAACATTTTATTAAAATTTACTCTTTTTATTAATATCTATTATATAAGCTTATTAAACTAAGTAAGCATTAGTAAAAATCGTAACCCTCATATTTTTACGATTCCCGAACTAATAAATGCCACAAATGGCACTTTTAGTTCTCACCAACTCCTCTTGCTAATACTTGATGGCCTCGTAAGGTTTTAACATCTCTTTTGGACACTTTAAACACACCGACTTATTGCTTAACGAGCGCTTGTAAAAAAGGAGCAGCCATAAAGTTAAACAAATTGCACAATGTCCTTCGTCGTCCTGATCTGATCCGGGTGAAGATGGGTGAAGAAGCTGGGGCTCAGTGCCGCTTTGTGGCAACATTTAGTCCTCGAATCCTCGCCGATTGTGTTTCCTGAATTGAAATGTAACCAAGCTGAGGGCAAATCTAATTGCAAACCACAACAGGGGCTAGCCTAGAAGGGGCTCTGCCAGGACAGGCAGTCAGTCAACTTTGTCGTTGGCTCAAAGCTGTTGCTAAGTTGTTGCCACACACACTCCGTTGCCACTCTCTCTCTCCTTTTTGTGGGCCAAGTTTTTGCCTGGCAAACTTCCAACTTCTAAACCGAAATGCCTGAAGGATGCGACACACACCACCTCAGTATCGGTCTCAGTCTGCGTCTCAGTCTCTGCCGTGTGTACACAGCTGCGGCTCATTTGATCGCCAGGGCTTTTGGCCAATTGACGGTGCGGGAAGGAGCAGACTTTGTGGGTAAATATTTGCCAAAATGTTTGCTAATTTGACTCGAGCGCTGCTCCAGCTGTTTCTTTGCTGGGCTCGCCAGTGACCCAGTTGCCAGTTCCGCTCGAATCTCGAGCATAATTAAAACGGAAGCGTCTGGGAAGGACCTTCGTCCAGCGTGGAGCGTTGCCTACTTATGCGGGCAAGGCGACACCAATCAATATGCGTTTAGGGAAATGGAAACGGAATTCTGAGCTAAAAAAAGTCCAAGTGGAAACACCCTTTGAGGGCGGCTTTTTAAGATTTTTGGGTTATTTATTGCGATATTTAATTTCGCCAGTTTAGACCTTGTTTTAGCTGAAAATTAAATCAAGTTTAAGGAGGAGCATCTTAAATCAAAGACTTCGAAGCATATTCCTTCACATTATTCCCATAGTATTCAATTAAATTCAAAATCTATTGATGAACTTAATCCTTTTAATATTTTCGAGCAGCAAATATGGACTTTCTCTTATTTACTCCAACAAGAACTCATTCTCCTGCTTTTTGGTTGTAACTTATACAAATATTGAAAGTTTTTCCTGGGGTGGGTGGGGAATGGTACTGTTTGTGTACTTTCCGTCCTAGACTTTTTGATTGCTTTTATCCGAGAGTGGTTGTCCGAGAGAGTGTTGGCTGGGATTTTGGCCCTGCCCGGTTCCAATGTAAATCTAAATCAATAAGCTCCCAGTTGGTACTTTCGCACTCGTTTTGGCCATAAACGGACGACGTCGTTAAATGTTGTATGAGAGAGCGCATAAATTGGCATTTAATGAGTGCCCTCTGCATGTGCGAGTGTGCGAGTGTGCGAGGTGCGTGTACACACAATCGGACTCCATTACGGGGGAAATTCGCCTCTGACAGCCAAGACTTTGAGCCTGGCTAACAAGTTTGTTCCATTTTCCAAGGCGGCTGGCATTTTGAGTTATTAATAAACAAAGTGTCACACGCACACAGCCATAGGCCTTCGAAGGGCCAGGACACGTGGCCCACATGCATATCCTTTCACTTCTCTGTTAGGTCTCTCTCTCTCTCTGCGAGTAATTGATAGCTTATTGATTTACATGCAAGGAGGTGGCTCTCCTTTTGCTCCTTTAATTGCCACGCCGTAACCAGTCTTAGTTCCTAACTCGAAAGATCCCTTCTTTTGGTGTTTTGTTTAGTAAGAATTTTAAAGGGAAAGAACGAGAATTTCAACAGGCGAGAGCACTTTTCGACCATCTTTTGCATCTTATAGTTCCCAGGATATTGAGTTTGGCTTATTCTTGTTATATTTATTGATCGCGTTTTCAGGTTTCCTACTTTTCAGAGCTAAAATATAATAAATATCTTATTTGAGACAAGTAACAACCTTCAGAAATGCATAATAATTAAACAAAAATATATCAGAGAGTCATACATATTCACATTATGAATTATTTATAGGGAAACAGCTCTGCAGACATCAGTTTTGTATTATTTACAAGCCGTATTTGTCTTGAAATGGCAGCTTGGCATTTTACATCCACAATTCTGTGATTGTTTTTTCTGCATTTATATATGTTTTTGCGAAAAGAGAATTAAAACATCCGAAATATATATTTATTAAGCGAATCGATATTCTGGTGGGTGGAATACGCTCAGGAAGTTCTATAACTCTTGTTTAATTTACAGCTGGGGATGGCAAATGATAATAATATTTTAAAAGGGTATATCGATAAAGATAGCAAATATATGGGTATATATTTTAAAAGGGTATATCGATAAAGATAGCAAGTATATGGTTATTTTTTTATAATTTTTCTTCATTGGAAAAAAGCAAAGATTAGATTTCTGAGACTTGTTATTAATTTAATATAATACATTTAATTTAAAGGGTTTTTCGATAAAAAAAATTGATATTTCCGATAACATATCAATATTTTCGATGACTTACCAATATTTCTGATATTTTGACAATTTAATTATATTTTTCTAAATCGTACAATTTTAGTTTTCAAATTTTATAAATTTAAATTTAATTTAAAGTAATTTTCGATAAAGAATTGGTAGTTACGATAACGTATTAACATTTTCGATAGCTTACCGATGTTTTACATATTTTGACAATCCAATTATATTTATAGTATATTTTTATAAATCAAACAATTATAATTTTTCTTATTTTTAACTCTCCTAACAAATCGATTTTAATTACCGATCAACTTATCAATATTTCCCATATTTAACCAATCGAATTAGACTTTTTCGTAGTCCCATAGTATTCCCTATTTAGTTGTTTTCGATTCACAGCCCTAGTTCTAGCTGCTTTGTGGGACCCAAAGATAACTAAGGACCCCCAAAGCTGGAAGCCCAAGGCAGGAGCAGAAGCAGTAGCAGGAGACAGCTGACTGATTAAGCCACAATTGCGAGCTGTCTCAGCTGGCTCAGCTGCTGATGATGATGGGCTTTGCCAGTTGCCGCAAAATAATGAAATCCCCCCGCAAGGCACACACACACTTCCTGTGCTATCCTTATTCCAAGGACTGCCCTTGGCAGAGAACTCATTAAATTACAATAAAAATAATATCGCAAACACACACACACACGCCGAACATACACCAAACACACACCGGAAACGTACATAAATCCCGGCAAGAATGAAATTCCGGCCAACTTGGCAACAGCTTTGTTATGGTTAGAGGTCGAGAGTCCTCGCTCTGAGCCGGCTCCTGTGAAATTCCGCAAATAATTTCATAATTCACCATTTATTCGCATGTATTTTTTGCTGTCGTTTTCAGAAATTCCGAAATATTTATTTACTTAACTTCGGTTCGCTTTTTGGTCTGGCTTTAATTTTAATTAAATTTATTGCGCCCGGACAGCGACGTTTATTAATACCCGGGGCCTTTAAGGGCACAAAAAATGGTAAACAGGGATTGTCAGGGACATTGGGACACACCTCACCTCAGCTGGCCTGTTTACACACACTCTTCCTGGAACATGGCCGTTTAATATGCAATTTTTACACAACCGAAGCGACTGAAATCGATTGCATTTATTAAGCAACGAAAAAATGCCAGAATTTCATTATTAATAATATAATATTTTATTGGAGTAGCCGCCGGCGGCTGCCATGCTCCCTAAACACCAGTCCGTCAATTACAAGTCCCAGTATCAGGATCTGCCCCTCTCTCTGTTGACATTAAAATTGTGTAAATAATGCAGGGAAAATGGCAACTGTTAATGCGCAACAATTGAAGTGGTCAATATGCGAGAGTGCAGTTAATTAATTCACCAGAAACAGAAACAGAACCAGACAAATATTTAATGTGCTTAATAGCCTGCAACTAAATGAATTAAGCCCTGATTAATTCCGACCTATAAGCTATAAGTGAACAACCTAAGCTACAGACACTACCTACACCACCTGAACTCTATGTACTATATACGATATATGTTCGAATCGGTGATGCGGTACTCTAGCTTTAATCACTCATACGCCATGTCGCCCCGCTGTACATTCAGACATGGCGTTAACTGTACTTAATTAAGTTCCAGTTCCTTTAAAGTTAGCTAAATTCCAGACCAGCATGCCGAAATCCCGAACGAACTGTGCCAAAATATACAATAAATATTTGTAAAAAAGAAACAAGCGAAAAAAAAAGACAGAACTTTACACTTTTTACGAGGCATTAAAATAAAAGGTCGTAAACAATAAAATGACATAAAAACCAGGCCAAAAGGCAAAGAAACTGCAACAGCCAGAAAAGAGGCGGCGAGCAAACAATGAAACAACACTATACACACAAACACCCACAAATATATAATATATACAGTGGATATATATTCCGACACATATGTATAAAACACACGCTCAGCCATTTGAAGGCAATAAAAACTCGCCCAGAGCCCAGAGCCCTGAATCTGAATCTGAATCTAAATCAAGTGAAATGATACGAGAAAAAGCGAAAAGCGAAATGAGCATGAAAATGTACATAGCTTTATATAGAAATACAGCCTAGAAAATACACACAGACACACGTTTACATGGCATATAATCAACTTTCTGTCATTTCTCCTCACTCACACACCTACTCACCCATCATCATCATCATCATCATCATCGTCGTCGTCGTTGTCGTCTTCGTCCTCGTCCAGCGACAATACCGCCGAAATGAGCAGCGGCAGCAGCTACTACGGCTACTACGAGCCCTCCACCGCCTCGGGATCGGGCTCCGGATCAAGCTCCCACCATCACCATCACCACCATCCCGGTTGCACCAAGTACGGCGGCGGCACCGGCCACATGCGCCTGTGCCGCCTGGCCCAGCTGATGGAGCTGATGCCGCACGGCGCCAGCGTGAGCTCCCGGCAGGCCCCCGTCTCCACCTCGGGATCATCGATAGTGGGCGCAGCAGTGGGCGCCGGCGAGGGAGCCGCCTCGGAGGCAGGGGCCCCCAATGCCTCCACTTCGTCGGAGACCACCTTCAACGACGAGAGTCTCAGCTGCTCGCTGAACTTCCAGAGCCAGGAGGTGCTGGTGGACTTGGAGACGGGCGATGAGTTCGAACCGGAGGCGGACAGGTAGTTGGTTCTTTGACTCAGAAAAATCAGAAAACTCAGAAAGAAAAAACCATAAACACACACACACACACACACGCTCGATAGCCACACTCAGTCCAGAGCCACTCGGGCGCATACTTAATGTCCTGCTAAGCGGCGCGGCAGCAGCAGGAGGAGGATATCAAGCATACGCCGCGTAATCAAGGAGGCGAGCGCAATGAGAACAATAAAAGCAGCCAAGCGGATAACAGCCAAGCACTGAGCGAAAAAGAAGTTACTCTCCTCGCTAAAGTACGAGTGAACTCGATAGGCAAATTCGGCCAAAAACAAAGTGAAAAATTCATAAAACTAAGCATCGAGTTAAGTCGTACTTTGTCCTTCGACTCTCTTTTACCCTGAACTATTCCCTTTCGAGTTTCGACTTTATTTTTAAGCCTTCGACTAAAGCGGGCCCCTCTCTTATATTTTATTTAAAAATATTTCCTTGGTTTTTATTAAGCTTGCAAATATTTTCTATTTCCACAGGTTTTGCAGGACTTGCAGAATCTAGGTAATATATGAGTTAAGGCGGGTTTTGTTCAGTGTCCTTTTATTAAGCAGCATCAGAAGCTGTCCCCGGCATTTGCCTTTGATTACATTTTTTAAATACCAGTCTCGGGGACGGGATTTGCTCGCATAAATCTGCGGGCTGGGGCGAGTCATCCTCATTAGCCTGCCACTTGTTGCATGTTCAGCAAGAAGCCCTTAATATCAATAAAACAATGAAACAAGAAGTCAAAGTTGATGCGGGCACGCGAGTAACCTTTGTGGCCGAGATTCGGGATACGGCTTAGGAGCCACAAGTAGCCACTTTCTGGAGAGCCCTTCGAGTGTCCTTGGCGGGCAAATTAAATTTCTATTTCAGTGAAAAAGTATAAAAGTAGAAATTAAGCTGTTTAGTGAGGAGATTGACAGGTTAATTTACCTTTCTAATGCATTTTACAATGACTTTTAGAGGGAAAAGAGAAGCAATTTCAAGGGTTTAATGGAAAATAAAATAGATTGAGTTGAGGTGAGCTAGAAAATCACTAGAATATAGATGTAGCTTCAAGTGACACTTAATTCCAGTTGATATTTCAAGGAATATACCTTCCTTAACATATTACATTACAAATTCCCCTTAAAGACCACCTTGCTTGGCATTATGACACCTCTTCTGCGGCTTACCGCTCCCATCAATCAGCCGGGGAATGAGGCAGCAAATTAATTAATTACTAGCCGACAACGGCAGATGAGAGGTGAAGCCACAGGATGCCAGAGCCACTGACAAGTGTATCAATCAAATTAGCGGAAGACCAATTCCGTGACATTTATCCCTAGCCCTGTCCAGTCTCGGCGGCAGCTATTTCAGTTCAATTAAGTTCTGTGTGGGTCCTGTGTGTGTCCAGTGTCCTGGACAGCCGGCTGAGTGCCCTTGACTCTCTCTCTATCTCCCCTCGCTGTTGACATTAGGTTTTATTCGATTTTACCATTCTTTGCCGGCGATTTCCATTCGATTTCCTGCATCGCATCGTCCTTGGACCGTTAATTGCATTACAATTACCTTTGGCCGTGTGTATGTGGACACTAAAAGCAATTCCCGGCCTCATCGATCATGGCCTGTCATAGTCTCAGGATAAACCGGATGCGGTCTAGCCTTGATCATGGGGAAAAAACCAGAGCCAGTGTCAATGTCAGTGTGTCCGAGATTCAGCGTTGTCCTTGTCCCTGGAAAGTGCAAAATCTAGTTCGGAATAATCACAATTTAATTGGCAAATACTAACTGCTATGATACCTGCATTTATTTGTTTAATTAAGAGAGAACAAAGCGCACAAGGCATTCTTTGAAATGTGATATACTTTTGCCCGGCATTTCCTTCAATTAATAATTCCCCTGAGAAGTCAGCAATTAGACGTTGGCTAAGCCCATAATTATTTGTATTTTTAATTTGAATTTATTTATACAGTTGATTAAGCATTCACAACTCAATCTATCGAATTACAGACCGGTCTGAAAGGCATTCCTAGCTGGCCTTTGTTGAATTTATTTCAATTAAGGAATATTTATCCTGCCGCCTCCCACCTGTTTGCAAATTAAATTTGCACTTCGAATTGAGCCAGGCAGCCAGGATAATCGGGCTGGAAGTTTGCAGGACCATTAGGCTTAAATTTAGGGAGATTTTAGATTTTACAGGCCTCTCCCAATCCCAATAAGTTGAAGTTTCAGCGCAGATTATGGCAGACGGAATTAATGGAGGGTTCTCGGTAAGCCTTTAAAATGCATTTAAATTTAATGAAAATCCCTCAAACAAATAGGGCTTAATTAAGGTTTATTTTCCGCCATAAAAACGCATTTATGTTGTGTGCGTGAAAAATGCAGGCAATTCGAACGCCTTTAAGCTGTCATTTCTGACGCCTGACACACGCAGGACGCATGATGCAGCAGCCAGGACAGCTCCTCGTTAGCCAGGGAAAAAGGCGAAACTTAATATCGAGGGAGAGGGAGAGGGAGGAGGGCAAACTTTTTAAATACGCAACGAAATTTGGGAAACAACAAATTCGAATGTAATTAAAAGTTGGCTCCGCCATTCGTACACGCACTTATGCCTGCCACAAGGCGATGGATGATTATTATGCCAAAATACAGGCAGCAACTGCTGTTTATCCTGCACATCCTGCCGAGTCCCGGCTGCATCTATCAGTGAGTTATTTCGAGTCTGTTATTCCTCAACTGAATCCTTCGTGTAAGCTGAAACCAGCCACATTAAATTTTAATTATGCGCTTAGCTGGGGCCAAAAACTCCCAGCAACCGAGATGCACTGAATCTTGGGACAGACGTGGCTTCTCCTTGTTTTTAGCTCCAACCCGAAGCTATTTGCAGCTGAAAAGTTGCCGCCGAGTGGCCCAGTTGCGGCTTCCTGGCCAAGGACGAGCACCTGGGCCGGGGCCCAAAAATAGAAATGCATTCCGCAAGGCAGAGTCCAAAGTCCAGAGGGTCTTGGGACCAGGACATGCCTGACAATTAAGTATTTTATTCACAGAATCTAGGAACTAGAAAAGTAAGTCTCAGGGAGAAAGTCAAAGAATGCCTCTGCAGTCTAAAAGAAGTTTTGAAATAATATATATTAAATATATAAAATATATCTGACATTCCCTACCCTTTCCATTTAGAGTTAATGTCTTGCAAATGACAGGTTGACCTTTGCTAATTAATAATTCCGACCAGGACCAGGACCAGGACCTGGACCCAAAACAGAACAAAACCCTTTATCGCGTGAAATGCAAATAGTTTACGCTCGTCCTTCGTCCTTAAATATGTATATTTATCAAAGGAACTTTTCTCTTTTTTGGCGCAAAATTATGTGCGCGCCAGTAAATATAGAACAATTAAATTTGGCAACAAATTCCGATGGGAAAATGATCAAAATAAAACTAATTAAAACACTTAGCCCACCCTCTGAGGGCTCGGAGGGCTGTGTGGCCTAATTGGCATTTCCCATTTGGCAGGACCCAGGTCGTAGGTCGCAGGTCGCAGGTCGTGGCGTGTGTGCTCCTGGGATGTCCTGAAGGGAACGAGGAATTTTTGATTGCATATTTTTTGTGGCTTGCAGCCAGCAGCATGACGGGGAGAAAGGGCCTGGCTACCTGTGAGGTTCCATCTAAGCACTGAGAAAAAATTAAAAAACATGTAATAGTAGTAGTAATTTTGTAATAGTACATAAATTTAGGAGAGAATGAACTTAGATATTTCGGGAATTTAGAAATAACTTTAGGGGGGTTCCTTTTTCTAAACATATTCTGTGTCAGGAAGTCGTTTTTTCTTTTTCTGTAGCTGTTCCAGAGAATGCCAGAAAAAGGCCTGTTCGAAAGGGAAAAAATGCGGTCAAGCCGCACTTTTAAGTCAAAGCTTGCTCTCTGGCCATGTCCCTTGGCAATTTCCACTTCATGGTCGCCGCAAGTCCTTTGAAATCAATGAATTTCCCTCTGAATGTGTGCAAAATCCAGCCAGGATCCGCTTGGTGGCGGCAGCAGCAAAAGGCAGCGATAATTTGCCAAATTGACTGCATTCTAATTTGTGCCACAAAGCCTGCGGCCAGGAAATGAAATCCTGGAACCGTTTACTGTCCACTCCGGCGGAGGCGGATCTCTCCAGCTGCCATCTGCCGCGGCTCCCCGGAGCGTGTGAAGAGCAGCAGGTTGCGGTTGCCCGGGGCCGTAATTGAGTCAATGATTAATGAGGCTGGGGCTGCACATCTGACCAAGCACTTTGTGTGTGTGGGAGCCCGGAAAATAGGGAAAATAGGGAAAAAGGTGGAGGAGAGGCCTCCGACTAGGACTGGCAATTTATCCTTCATTATGTGACAAAAGAGGACGTTTTTACAATGTAATTGGGTGAAAAACTAAGGCAGAATCATTAGCAGAAATAAGACATCCCAGCTGAGGAGATAGTTTCGTTATTAGTTGGATTTCTTTTACTATATATTACATATATATAAAATATACTCCCTTATAAATTACAAATTTAGTTGTTCAAGTAGTTTCCTTTAAACATATATATTTCCCAGTGCACTTTTAGCCGCAAATAATCCTCCTGAAAATATACAATATACTCATGTATTAATCGCCTAGAAGGACATCATCTATCTTGTTTATTTTAGTTAGTGACTCAACTTAAATAAATAATCATTACTAACCATAGAAATAAGGGCTGTTCATAGCTTAAGCAATTTTTTCTCTCCCAAGAACCCGAAAATCCGCTTTACTCTCTAGTTCTGTTAGCATTTTTCTTCAGTGTTGGACTCTGTACAGCTTCTAGAGCTTAGAAATAACCTAGAATAGAAAGTTTGTAGTTGTAAGATCATCGCAATTTCTTATTTGCCTTTAAATTTACTTTATTTATACGTAAAAAAATGTAAACAAAATTCCAAATTAATTTTTAAGTTAAGGCATACCAGAAATGCCCCAATATTGGCTAAAAATTGACAAATGAAACTGTATCTGGCTTTATATCGAAATTTGTATGATTTAACTCTTAAGATTGGCAAGCTTTCTTCAAGCTCAACCTGTAAATAACTCAAAATTTCCCAAAAAGTGCACTATTTTCACAAAAAAAAACATGAAGGAGCAAGACTGGCTTAACTTCACCGCTAACCACACACACATCACACACCAAGAGACAGCACTGTTGCCGATTGAATCCCCCATGAAGGTCATGAATATAGATCGAGTTTATTCCTTAATTATTTATTCCGATTTTGTTAATTCTAATATTCGAAATTTGAAATCCAAATTTTTAGATTGGCATCAAGAAAATTCACAACCAATTGGCTACGATTTTGATATTTAACTTTTATTCCGGCTACTTATAGAACTTGTAGCATTGTTTTATTACATTTATTAACTAGAAAGATTAAACAGTCGAACTTCTATGACTTGGACTTGGGTTTATTACCTAGAAACATAGACTTAGGACATTACTTCTCTGAAAACATATTTTGAATAATAATAATGAGTGATATATTTTAATTAGAATGTGTAGCTTTATTTTTTAAAATAATTTTTTGTTAAAATTCTCAAGTTCAGATTCCGTTCAAGCTCTAGGAAGTTCGACTGTGTTTCGTATGTTATTTGGTTAACCGCAATGGAATGATAACATATGTAGATGCCACCTTGTTTCTTTTGCTGCTGAGTTTGGCCCTTTTTTTTGCATCAGCCCAGCTTGTGGCCCTTAATTCTAACGCTCTCTGTCTCTCTATCGATGCAAATCCTAGATCCACCCACAGGGACGAGTTCGGGACCCAGCGCGTCTACAAGAAGACCTCGCCCAACTGCGTGCTGACCCTGTATCTGCCCACCCGGGAGATCACGCTCACCGGCAACAATCCGTCCGTGCTGCGCGGCATCGTCTACGTCGACCCCAAGGCCATTCAGGGATATCGCGTATACGCCCAGCTGACGCTCACGTTCCGGTGAGATTACCCATACGCCCCGTTGAACAAATGAGACGAAAGAGTGATCGAAACAAAGTACTAAGCATTTCCTTCTTCCTTTCTATCCATTTCCCCTACCAGGTATGGCCGCGAGGACGAGGAGGTGATGGGCCTGCGGTTCTGCAACGAGGCCATCATGTCGCTGCATCAGATTTGGCCGCGTCTCGAGGAGCCAACCCCGGAGTCGCTCAGTCCCCTGCAGGTAATCATAGTAATTGAAATTATGCATGCCCGGTCTGCCCGAAGTCAAGGTCCTGGCCAGCAGCAAGAGCAGCAGCATCCTGCAGCTGTCCAACTTTCGGCAGCGCCATTAACAATTGATGACGTTGCGGGAGCACTGCGCTCTCCCACTGCCACTGCCCTTCGCCGCTTTTCCTCTCGGGAAAGCGCCTCGCTGCACAGTTCCATAAATAATTGGCAAATTTGCAGAGCTTTGCAACGCCATCACTTGGCACCTCATTGGCGGAGCGGAGGAGGAGCGCGTGGCCCAGCTGGGGAGCGTCTGAAACTTTACCTGGTCTGCGCCAGTGAATCCTGGCTGGCCAGCCAACAGCTCCCAGTCTGATTCGTTTGGCTTTAGCTGAGCTTTAATGTTGTTAGTCGGGACTATCGTAGGTATTAGGTTTTCGAGTACAGCTATTAATATTTGTTTATTATTTTGTAGCGATTATGAACTGAGAATTTTGTTTGTTTCGGTTAAAAGTGTATTTTGCGGTTATATCGATATAAACGATGTTACCCGATTTCTTAAATTTCGATATTTATATCAAAACAATATTCTCTCACTAAATTTGTGTCGATATATCTTATATGCATTTGTATTATCGATAAATCTTTCTACATTGACTCGAACCTAGAGCTAGGTTTAAAAAGCATCAAAGTTTTCGATGTTTTAAATACAAAAATTGATTTTAAATCGATAATCTATTTTAATTTTCAATATTTATATCAAAACAATATTCTCTCACTAAATTTGTGTCGATATATATTATAGGAATTATTTTTATAAAAAATATTTATAAATCTTTCTACATTGACTCGAACCTAGAGCTATAATTAAAAAAACATCAAAGTTTTCGATGTTTTATAGGCAAAAATTGATTTTAAATTGATTTTAAATCGATAATCTATTTTAATTTTCTTTTTTATTATTTTAATATTCTCTCACTAAATTTATGTCGATATAATATGATATGATATATAGGAATTTATTTATCTATAAATCATTCTACATTGACTCGAACCTAGAGTTAGGATTAAAAAAGTATCAACGTATTCGATGTTTTATATGCAAAAATCGATTTTAAATAGATAAATATCGATAACAGATTTTAAACTCTTTAAAAAATTGTTTAAGTTTTCGTTTATTGACTTTAATAGTCAAAATAAAAGTTTTAAGAGTTTCCCATTAAATTATTGCTTCGTTGCCTTAAAAAGTTTACAATTTAAATTAAATCTTTAAACAATTCACCCACAATTTTCGTGTTTTTTAAAGCGAGTCTTGATACCAAACTGAATTAACTTTGCCAATTAAAAAGCAATAATTAACAGGCACGCTTCCAGTTAATTCGATTATTTGAATGCCGCGCAGATTCAAAATGGGGACTCGGCATTGTTTTTATAGACACTCCTCCCGAACTGCCTTTATGACGAACTGACTGATGATGCTCCTCCTCTTACTGAGTCCCTAAGCCACTCGAAGCACCCGGACTCTGGGATTTTTATGACTCCGGACGCCGGATGCTGACATCTCACGTGCGTCCTCGAATTGAAATATATTTGTGTGCACACAACAGCGATGGCTGGGTGGGTCGGTGGGTCCGTTGTTCCTCGCTTTTCGGATTCCTCCGAGTTCGATGCACTTAAACCAATTGAAAATCAATTTAATTTAGCTAAAAGCCAAACAAATGTTTCCCATTGGCTCTCGAAATTCCAGGGATCTTGTTTTGGGTCTCGCGGTGGCTGAGAGTGGGGACTGGGATGGCCGAAAAACTTTCGAATTCAACTTTTCGCATTTTTATTAAATTTGACAAGGAATAATTTATTTGCCTGCCATCGCCATTCCGTCACGAAAATGGGGACAGGGCAGGCGAGCTCCCGAATTCGGTTAGCCAAAAGTCCTGCATTATGGACTCGCTGGCAACCGTATCCGTTTAGGGTCCTTACAGGACTTGGGACGGGGACTGGAATGGGGACAGAGGCGCACGCATAATTAAATAAATTTGATTTTAATAACTTGCCGGGCGACAAGATGAAGGAGGCAGAGGACCAGGCCGAAAATAGGCCTCGGCAAACAGAAATGATGATGAGGACTTGGGTTGCTTGCGTAGAGGAAATAATGCACTGAAAAAAACGGGGGAAAGTAACTATAAAGTGGGTGTATAGAAAGAAGATATACCTGATAAATAAATATGTTTTTATTTCATTTCTTTCAATATTTACAAACCCTTAAAGACCTGCAAACTGATTTGTTTCTTTTAATTCCCCCTTTAAAAATTATTTATCTTTAATTCCCTTCCATTCCTTCCTATTTTCCCCTTTAAATCCCTTGTTTTTCCCAGTGCATTAATACATATACTTATCTCGAAAAGCAACAACTTGTTGCGGTATCTGACCGTGGTATATCTTTGATAGATTGAGTGGGGCCGAGCAAAGAGATTCGCCAGCGATTGATTATAAGTTGATGGCAGTGGCAGCAGTGGAGCTGGGATGCTGCCAGGACAACGGCCAGGACCCAGCAGGAGGTGTCAGGATGGGGGGGCAAGGGAAAAGGGATACTGGATACGGCCTCAAGACGATGCGCCTGGGCGATGACAGGGCTATCGGATGGTAAAGTTCACGCATCCGATACGATTGTTCCCAGAGTCCAGATTCCGGACTACGGACTCACTTACTCATTTGTGTGCATCCCGACGCTTAAATCCCATAATCATCAACGGCCTTTGAGGCCGGGCGCAGCCCCGGACGAGGCCTGGTGTCCTTGTGGCTTCCGTTGTCCTGGGCAACCTGGGAATAAGTACACGCGCCAGCGTTTAGTCCTTGGCATATGAATGCGTATACCACACGAAATCAGGGTGAACCTTGATGGTAAAAGAGGCGGGATTAATTATTGTGGGTTTTTGAGTTTTTAAGATAAATGCTATAAAATATCTTCTTTTAATTAAGAAAATATATTATAAACTTTGATTAAAAATTCCAATTATTTGTAGTATTTGTATAACAGACTGTAACTTAAACTAACTAACTTTGAACTAAAAATATATACTATTAACTTTGATTAAAAATTCCAACTATTTTTAGTATTTGTATAACAGACTGTATAACAGACTGTATAACAGACTGTATAACAGACTGTATAACAGACTGTAACTTAAACTAACTAACTTTGAACTAAAAATATATATTATTAACTTTGATTAAAAATTGCAATTATTTTTAGAAGTTGTATAACAGACTGTATAACAGACTTTTAAAAAATACCTAAGAATTTTATTTTTCATATCTTTATTCATCAAATTATTAACTAAGGTCCACTTGAATGTATCTATGTACATCATTGTGTATGAATATGTATGTATATTTATGTGCACAGATGTGCGTAATCAAATGCAAATGAAATGCCGGGCAATAACACACAGAATCCGAACCAGAATCAGACAACAGACAGCAGACAAAGAAGCAGAAGAACAATTTTATTTTCGCTTTGTTTTGAGCCTCAACAACAAGGCCGAAATGCATAATTAAAGCGATAAATAAATAAACATATCCGATTCGGTTTCGGATTCGGATTCGGTTCGACGGCATTTTCTGTTCTGTAACTGAGGCAATTACGGAGGCACAGGCCCTGGCTCCTGCGAGAATCAATCAAAATGCTAAACCGGCATCGCCGGATCTCTCTATTTCGCAGGAGGCTTTGATGAAGCGTCTGGGCGATGGCGCCCATCCCTTCACCCTGTCGCTATCGGCCCACGCCCCGCCCAGCGTGCAGCTGGTCCCGGCCAAGCGCTACTACGGAGCCCCGATCGGCACCAGCTACGATGTCCGCTGCTTCATTGGTAAGTCCTTGCATCTAGGAGGGGTCCAGGATGAGGTCAGGGATGTTAGGGAAATACTTAGCAAGTGGGTTTAGTCAGGGGATGTTTTAGAATCAAAGTCAGGAGAGGGAATCTTTTATTTTATTTACTTAAATTATTTATTTTATATTTCTTCCAAGTTGTAGAGAGTTTTTTTTTTTGAAAGTTTTATCTAGAAGTTGCTGTAAAGTTTATAAATTAAATTAGATAAAGGTAAACAAAATTAAAAAAAAAATTTTCTTAAACATGTTCAAGTTTTTCATGAAATAATAAAGTTATTAAAATAGTAAACATAATTTTACCAATGTTAGTTCTATAAAAGATTTATTTAAATAAAAACTAGCCTCTAAATAATTTTCTTTTCTAATAAAACCCTTGAAATCCTTGACTAAAATCCATCAAATGAAATGCAACTTAATTAAAAGACAGTATATTGTCCCTAGATTTGCTTTCCTTAAGCTTTGGTGTATTATTTCTATTGATTCAATTACTTACAATTTACTTTACTTTGGCTAAGAAAACGGCAGATAAAACCTAGAAAAATACGAAGTTAAAGTAGGTCAATGTCTGCTCCCTTAAATAATAAAAAATTGCAGACCAGCACAGGTTTACAGACAGACACGGGCACGTGGCCTGGTAATGGCACTGGGACTTCGACTGCGACTGGGACTGGGACTAGGACAGTCTGTGTCGGGGAATGTCTGGGACTGGGTCACAGACGGACAGGACAGGACGAATGGCTACACCTGAAGCACACTCACCACTCGCATTGCTGGCATCTCCTGGCACCCGCACTCATCCACCGCCCCCAATCAGAGCCTCTCCCATCGACCCAAGTGGGAGTCCGGGAATCTCCTCCAGTCGAGTGGCGACCGTGACTGTGACTGCGACAATCAACACGGGTGCCCTGCCCCGGCATGTGTGTGTGTGTGTGTGTGTGTATAAATATCTAGCCATCCGCACGCCCGCGAATCCTTCGTCCTGCTGACGTCAGCCGGGGAGGAGATTTGTGATTGATTTTCGTAACGTTCCACTCCGGTTTTTTGTTTTTGTTTTATTTTTATTTTTGTATACCTTACTTTCGCTACTTTCGCTGGCTTCAAGGGTATTCCCTTTTATTTACAATCAAACACCTGAAAATGGGAAGCCTTTGGGGTCCTTTAAATGCATTGAAAGTAGAGATGACCAAGGAGTTTTTATTATTTAAATTGAATTTAATTATTTTGGTAGTCTAAAAATATTATTTATTATCTCTTAAAGATTTATTTACTCAGTTTCTATATTTAATCATATATTTCCTTTATGACTTCTATATTCATTTAATTATTACTTTACTTATTCATAATTTCCCTTGAAACTTTAACAACTTCCTTTAGTTTCAACTTCAATTTAAACTCCTTTTAAAGGACCCTGAGTACCTGCAAATCGATGGTCCGAAACACTTGTTTTAACCATTATTTCTTGCTTTATTTTCCCTCAATTTGTTCGTGCTTCTTTCGGTGCTTTCTCTCTGCTTTTTTTCAAGGGTCCGCGTGCGAGAGTGTTCCCGAAAGTGGACAGCGAAAATTAATAAAAAAAAAAAAGAGGAGAAATAAAATCAATATTAAATGCTTTCACGCGGCACGAAGCCCTCGGCTGGGATTCAGATTCCGATTCCGATTCCGATTGAGATGCCAGATCCCGGTTGATATTGTTTCAGTTGGTCCGTGGCGCCCCGGGATATGTCCGAGACAGCCTGCAGGATATGCAATATCCTGTTAAATGAAAGATAGAACCTGGTCGCATGCAAAGCTCCACCTCTCCTCTCTCACCTCTCACTCTCTGTGGTGCCTGTGGTTGCCCCAAGCCAGGCACGCAGCTCCTGCTCCTTCTCCTCCCAAATTATATGCCATCCAGCCAGCGGCAGGCAGCAGGACGAAGACAAGGACACCAAAACCACTTTAATTTCGGATTTGAGGGAAATTTCTCAGAGATATTTTATAGGAAACGAGAAAGAAAGCTAACTTCGGTAAACCGAAGTTGGTATACCCTTGCAGTCTGCAATTAAAAATCGAACCATTTTACTAATGTTGAAAAAATATCGAATTTTGTACATTTTACATTTTACATATAGAATTTTACATTTTCATATAAATCAACCGATCGTTTCTATGGCAGCTATATGATATAGTTGTCCGATCTTAAAAAAATGAAAACCGTAATTCTAGAACCAAAAAGAACGGCTATATCTCAAAATTTATAGAAATACGTTTAAAAACAGAGAAGTTAACATTTTTTTTACAATAATTTCGCCATCATTCCTATGGCAGCTATAGGATTTAGTAGTCCGATTTCTGCCCTTCCGACATATATACTGCGTGCTAAAGAAATAAGACTATGCTGAAAATTTCAGCTCGATAGCTCAAAAACTGAGTGACTAGTTCGCTTAGAAACCGACAGATGGCTAGATCAACTCGGCTGGTGATGCTGATCAAGAATATGTATACTTTATGGGGTGGGAGATGCCTCCTTCACTGCGTTGCAAATATCATATCAGGCAATATTATAATACCCTCTGCAAGGGTATAAATATAGTAGATTAAAATATGGGAAGGGGTTTTATAGTTTTATAGCTCTATAGCTTTATAGGCGCACTGCCTCTGCATTGAACACTCATTATCGCACACCCCTCATCATATCCCGTATCGTTCGAATCGCCCCCGTATCCGATATCCCCATAGACCCCCTTGGCGATGACGAGACCAAATGAGCCGCAGCCCCCAAGATCCGGCTCAAGCGCCCCAATATGCTGGCCAGGAGGGCCCGCGATCTCATATGCCGCACCTGCTGTACCTGTATGTGCACGAGCCCCGAAGGTAAGCAGGTTGCCGGCGGCGGCGGCCGGAACTGGATGTTGTCCAAAAGCTAAGATCAAGCGAATGTGAATGTGTGTGCCTCTCTTCGGTCTCTCGTTGTCGTGACCCGTATCCGTATCCGTATCCGTTTACCATTTCCGTTGCCGTTTCCGTTTCCGTTTCGTATTCTTGGTGTTGTAGCTTGCTCTCCCTCTGTGTGCTCTATTCCGTTGTTGTGATTGATCTCTCTCCCTCTCTCTCTCTTTTGATGTTGATAGCTCTCCTTCACTCCCAAGCTTCCTCCTCCATCCTCCATCTATCCATCTCACTCACTGTTTCTTCCCGCCATTTCTAAGTGTTCCATTTCGATTTGTTCCATGTAACCCAGGCCGCCGGGAGACTGTTTTTGCATTACTTAAACCCCTACCTGGTAATGACTTCCCCCCCTAAGTAATTAAATAATTAATGCAAGAACAGCCTCCAGGCGGCCATTAATCCGTTCAAGTAGCCGCCTGCCTGCCTGAGGCAAAGATAAAACCAACTCGCATTCATTATTCATTTGGCATTCGTACCAACGACGGACTTGACTTTGAATTTAAATTAAAAAGCACAAAATTAAGACCTTAAATATTTTTTAAAAGCAAAAACTTAGCAAGCGTCGGCGGCGGCCACGGCAGCGGCAAAGAGGTTGCCCTCCAGGATTCACCCACTAATTCCAAACTCTCTCTCTGTTTCTACCTTTCCTAAACCTGAATCCATTCCCTTAGCGGACAAGACCGATGAGAAGTTCCATCGCCGCGCCTCCGTCAAGATGGGCGTCCGGGTCATCTATCGCACGGATGTCTTCAACCAGAACCTGGCCCCCGAGCACTTTGCCGCCTTTGCTGGCGGCCAGCAGGGCGCCCAGTCGCCTCCAGCCAGCTCCACGCCGCCCACCAGCGATGGTGGAGGCTCCGGCGATCAGCAGCAGCAGCAGCCACCGCAGCAGTCCTGCCATCCTGGCAATCCCTGCAACCATCCCCACTCGCACTCGCACTCGCAGCCCTCGAGCGGATCCAAGCGCGGCGACTCCTTCCCCAAGCTGCGCCTCTCCCCGAAATCCTTTCGCTTCAGCGGCCGCTTTGGGCGCAGCAAGAGCGAGATCGAGAAGTGCCCCAACGATCCGTTTCACAACTACAGCAAGTCCTTCCAGGAGGTGAGTGAACTATACATAGTATACATTATAGTATCCTATCATTTATGGCCACTTTCAGCACTGCGACAGCATGCTGCCGCCGCACACCGGAGCCGGGGTCACCGGCGGCATTGGCAGCGTCAGCGTGGGTCCTTGCGGCGGACCGCAGGGATCCGTGGACAAGCCGTTCTTGCTCCACGACGGACGCGTGGGCCTAAAGGCCAGCCTGGACAAGGGCTGGTACACGCACGGCGAGGACGTCAATGTGACCGTCCAGATACGCAACGATAGCCGCAAGACGGTCCGCAAAGTGCGGGTAAGTGCGGGCATCCTGGCATCCTTGCATCCTGGCTGCCATTCGCATTCCCATTTCCCATGCTCGGTATTCATTCACTTCTAACCCCAAGCTCTCTCACCCGCAAACACTTTGTGCTGAGTCCTTGGTCCTGGGTCCTTGGTTATGCAGTCCTCAACTATGTTGTGCCTGCTCTGTGTGTGTGTGTGTGGGAGCTGGGCTATGAATATAACGCATACGCAACGTGGTCCTTGTCAAACTGTTGCTATTTGATTTGAGGCTACAATATAGGCAGGGTTTTTTTCCTGTGAAGGCCAGAGAATATTCTTCTCCTCTTTTATAATATTTTCCCTGAAATCCAAGGCTTACTGAGCCCAAAAATATTTTACAATTAATTTAACTTGATTTATTTCTCGAACTAAACACCCCTCTAATCATCTTATTTTACACAAAACAATAGCCAGGTATTAGGTATTAGTCAGGTTTATTAATCATAATTGAAATCAACAATTATCATGCCTCAATGCGAGCAGCAGCAGCAACTATAGCTGGGCTTAAATTTCAACGGAGCACAAAAGGAGAATAATCCCCAAACAAACCAAATCACGAGGCAGAACAACAATGCAGGCCAGGGCAATCAGAGCCAGTTCAGCGATTTGCATCCTTCCCATTTGTAGTCCCAAAGTCCCTGGAGTTCCTCTGTAATGCGTTTATTTGCCAAACAATAGAATTTGCCGTAAGTGATGCGAAATTACCTCGTATTAGGCTAATAATTGGCTCCGGCTAAGGGCTTAGGAGATGCACTCCCTGCAACTCAATGGCTCTCAGTCTCAGGCTCAGTCTCAGCTAAAATCGGAATTATGTGCATTGTCCTGGGGAAGGAAGGAAGGCAGGCAGCCCCCCGTGAAGCACATAAGCTGCTTGCAGCACAGGGATCTCCCTGAACGGAATTGGTTTGCCTTGGGTAGGGAATAGTTATGACAGTTAATCAATGCCATCCAGAAGGGGCCTGGGACGATGTCCATTGTTTTGGATAGCTGTTAAGTCAATTACTCAAGATAATATTGAAATTCATATTAAATTAATTAAATAATTGATGGAATCGGGAGACACAGGACTCTCAGCAGTCAGATAATGAACGGCGAACGCTTAAATGCCTTGGGGCCAAGTGCAGAATTACGCAGCCTGCCAGGTGTCCAGGCTGGTAACAGCACTGACAGGACATATCGCATGGAGGCCTAGGGGTGGGGCCAAATAGTCAGTTTGATTCCTTAAACACTCCCTCCACACACACTCACTCAAAAAAAAAAAGAAAAAAGGAAAGAGAACATGCAAATGCGGGGAGGAGGCAAAGTGAAAGGCTGGCAAAAGACTCCAGTTGAAGTGAAAATTGTGTTTATACATTTTATGGGCTTTATTTTCCCCCTCCAACCCAACTCAGCTCGACTCGGCTTTTTATTGTGCCCCAAAGGCCGCTTCCTCTACTCACATTCTCTACCTTTTGGATTGCATACAGCTCCATGGCTCCAAGGCCATTTCGTATTTACAGGGGAAATGGGACACACAAAAGTGTGCTACAGTTTCGCACTGCCTAATCCCAAAAACCTCCCTACTCCCTCCGCGTTGCCTCACTCCCTCCGGTTATCCCTTTTTCCGAATTTCCGAACTCGCATTGTCAACCTCCTGTTCGGATATGGTACGTGTGCACGGATATAGACGCCTCCGCACCCGGCCAGCTTACAGCTTACAGCTCACAGCTCTCAGCTCACAGTTCTCTACGCTCGCACACACGCTGACAAAAACGTTGGCAAATCCAAACCGGAATCGTGGTCAGCGGTGCCAGGATTGGGGTTGGCAGGTTAACGTAACCGCTGGACACGTTTCGCGTTACGCAAAACGCTAAGTACAGTCGCCGCAGATGCACAAAATAATCTGATTTGCACTTTGTAGCCACTTTCTGGCACAAAGTCTGCGTGTTAGTCGCCCTAAATGGATGAAAATGCACTTAACTGGGAGGTTAACTGTAGGTCAAGGTTTGGGTCAAGTCTATCAAGTTTTTCTGAATTTAACTAACCTATAGCGGCTGGTTTATAGCCACTTTCTGAAATATGTTCTGTATTTTAGTAGCTCAAATCTCAGTCTAATTGAATGCAAATACACTTAATTGGTAGGTTAACCAAAGGTCAAGGTGCTTGTAAAGTCTCTCTTGATTTTTTCCATCGTACCTACCCTTTTCAGCTGCTTTATAGCCACTTTTTGAAGTATAGAGCGTGTTTCAATTACTAGGTTCTTCATTAAACTGCCCGAAAATACACTTAATTGGAAGATTAACCGTAGGTTTTGCTCCTTGTCAAGTTTTTTTTGTTTTTCTGCACTTAGCCAACCTACATGGTGGTTTAGTATTTACTTTCTGATACATACTGAGTGTTTCCGGTGCTCAATTCCTGTTTAAACTTTCCGTAAACACATTTAACCGGTGGATTAACCGCAGGTCAAGATCCTTTTAAAGTTTATTTTGTTATTCTCCTTTCAATCAACCTATATGAGCTGTCTAACTCCCAGTTACAGCTCCAAGTAAGTTTAAACTCTCAACTGACTTAATTTTTCCTAGCTCCCATTTAATCTGTCCGAGAAACCCCAACTAAAAACCTTTAGAAACTGCCCCTTAAACCCCTTCTCCTGGCTCTTTGTCTAAAATTCAACTATATTTTTGTGTAAGTGTGCATCCTTCCTGGGGGCGCACCCTGCCCCCCTGCAGGCCTAAGCCGGTCGAGTGGCTGGCAATTGCCAGGACTGGGGACTGGGGACTGGGCCGGGGGACAAGTCAGGTGGCTCCATTTAATTACGCACCGGATATTACGCATACGAGATGGGGGACAAAGCCAGAGGAATCCGCAAGAAATGGAAATGGAACTCGAGGCTAATGCAAAATGCATAACGCAAACATACAGCCGACTCGAACCTGACAGGAGACAATCGAATCGAATCGAATCGAAAGGAATCGAAGCGAAGCGAGGTGAGGCGGCAGGAGGCGGTGGCTCTGAGTCCTGGCTAGGACGACGACTTGAGTGCGCAGTGTGGAAAATGTTTTATGGTGCCGCCCCATCAAATGTTATTGTTTATTTTTATTGTAACCGCAGTATTTTCACAGCGCATTGTTCGCCGATGAATAGAGGAAGGGCAGGAAGAGGTGGTGGCCAAGGAGCAGCAGGAGCAGCCCCAGAGACAGTCCTCGATACAGTCAGCGACAGATACAAGTTATGACATTTACACATGGCAGCGACTTGTCTGCGGGCGTGAATAACGATCCGCAAACTATGTATCAATCCTGAAGGGTGACTTTAAAGTGTGCCCCAAGGACGAGGCCCTGGCTGCTTGGTCCTGCGAAGAAAGATTAATTAAAAATAAAGGGGGAGAACCTCTGTTACTCATCTCTACCCAGATTAAATTCCAAAAATCCCAATTAAAACTTTATTTCAAAAGAAAACAAACAAAACCAGAACAAATGAAGTATTTGCAGTATAAATGCCTTAATTTATTGCACTTCCCCCCACAAATACTTTGGGTTTTTCGATCTTTTTCATTCGATTTGTTTCTCTTGATTTTCCTATTTTTGTTTGGCAAGTTTTGTTGTTGGAAAAACTGCTGGAAAAGCGCACAAACTAAACGGACATCTGGTTTGCATAATTAATAGAGAGAGAGAGGGAGGGGTCTCTTCCTGGTCCTGTTTTTTCAAATGCAATTCCTCTAAATTGTTTTGTGGCAGTAAATAACATTCTCTGTGTCCTTTGTTGTCCTTGTCCATTTGTGACAAGTTGCTGTCATCTTTTATGCAGTCGCATAATTCGATTTGATTTAATGGCAGCACCTCCTGCTGCTCCTGCTCCGGCTCCTTGGAGGACCCTTATCCCGATATTTATTTTATTTTTTACTTCTCAGCGGCCCCCTCCGGCTCGGTTTTCTTTATTTTCATCATGCACTTTGCGCCTTATTAAATATGTATATTTTTCTGTGTGTGTGCCGAGATTGCTTTGTACTTTCTTATTTTATTTTATTTTTTTGTCAGCAAAGGAAAGCACCAAAGTCACCCAACAAATGTCAAAAGTTACCAGGGCGGGAGCCCCATGGTGGGGCTCCTTGGATAGCTTGGACATCTGTTCGGGGCAGGGGCCGAGCAACAAGTCCGCCTGGGCAGCCAAAAGTCAGTACTGGTCCAGGGATTCCTCCCAGCCAATTGAAACTCCCGCAAGTGTCGCACAAAAGGGAGCCTGGCCAAAGGGACCAGGGATGTGCACTTGAGAAAAAGTATTTTTAATAGATAGGAAATATAATAAATTAAGGGTTTAATTTACATGATTCTTTAGAGTTTCTGTGGCTACTGAAGGTATAATTTAATTTAATTATTTTACTATTTGTTTTTTTATATTTAAAGTAAAGTTTTGTGTATATTAAATATATTTTTTAAAGAGCTTATTTGAGGTATGTCCCCTTACCTTAAAAATCAACTCTCTTAAGTGAGAAAAATACATACAAGTAGATCAAGGGAATATTTGTTCAAAATGAAGAATACAATTTATTTAATAATAAATAAATAATAAAAAATAAATTTTAATTATTTAATAATGAAAAGAACTGTTCGAAATTAAATATAATATTTATATACTCTTTATATTTTTATTATTAATATTTATAAATGAGTTAAACTTCCATTTTCCCCGTGCAAATGATCAAGAAGTCCTTGGCGGACATTTAAGGCGCACAAGTATAGGGAAATGAATGAAATTGTGAATTGAAACAGTCGATGAAAGATTTTGATTGCTCATTTCGATTGGGGACCAGTTTGTGCCAGATCCCAGCTCCCAGCTCCCAGCTCCCAGCTCCCAGCTCCCAGCTCCCAGCTCCCAGCTCCCTGCTACCTAGCTCCCTTCACCCTACTCTCCTGGTCTCCTGGCCAGGACCCAAAGCGTAACCGAGATTAGATCTGCGGCTGGACTAACCACAGAGACCAGAGAGAGAAACGGGGACGCGGAGCCTGAACAATGGCAGAGGACGGAGTGAAATGGAATGGAATGGCAGCGACTGGCATTTCGTCCTTTGAAGTCGGGCACGTGGAGGGACTTCTCTCGCTGAGAACTCCGGCACATGCCCGGGTCTCTGTGTCTGCCTGGGGGATAAGCCGGGATCCCTTCGTGAGCCAGACTCGCGACTCGACAAGAGCCGTGATTAGCCTGAGCAGGTGCATATGCCAAGAATTCAAATGAAAGGGAAATTCACAGGTGTTCTTTGTGGGGATTTAACATACTCGTACATGCAGGTATTTATAATAAGGCTAGCATTTAATTTTCATGCATTAATTAATGGGAAAGCTAAGCCAGTTACTTGTGAGGAAACCTATAAGACTTATTTTTTATGTTATTTTTATTTATTTTATGTTAAAAAAATCTCTTTCCTAGAATCACAAGTAAAGTACACACTTATCCTGTGAGAAAACGTGGCTGTGTGGATTTTATTTTGCGTCTCCTAAATGGCTTACAAACAGCAGTGACAGCAGGTCAGCCGCCAGGAATCGACTCGTCGTCAATAAATGAAGGCAATCCTGGGTTTAATTTGTTATTTTCCCCTGGCTTTTCCTGGTAATTGAGTGCATTATCGTTGATTGGGCGGGAGATTGGGCCAGAGACATTTTGGAAAGGCCATTGAGGCAATAAAATAATGTTCGACATGGCTTGCGTTTATCCAAAAGCAAACAGGACCCAAGGGGATACAGAAGCAGATGGTAAACCACGCTTTAAGGATGCTCTTTTATATTTTTTACTGTATATATTAAAATGAGGTTATATTAATTTGATTTTTTAAGAATTAAAATACAAATTCTTGAGCCTTCCTTGAAACTTTTATTTTCAAGTAACAAAAAAGTTCAAGAAGCCGCCGAAAAGTATCCTTGTTGAAAGGGTATTCCTCTGTAAGCCACTGCCCACTCGATTCCCCACTGACTTGTTGTGTGGATCTCTGCAATTGCCCTGGACCCGGGACTGGACCCGAAGGTGGAGCCTTGGGTGGCGGACATTAACCGCAAGGCCACTTGAAAGGGCTCTCCTTTCAGCAGGGCTGACCTTTACACAGCCAGCACACCCTTCTGCTCTCTCTCTCTCTCTGGGGGATTCCCCTCTCATATAATTTTCGTTTTTCTTTCCTTTTCTTTTCTCCCTGCGGAACTTAGGTCTGCGCCATCCAGCACGTGGACGTGTGCATGTTCAACAATGGGAAGTTCAAGAACGTGGTCGCCGACTCGGACAACATCACACCGCCGGTGGATCGCACCGTGGCCCCCGGGGGCTCGCTGAGCACCGTGGTCAAGCTCAAGCCGCAGCGGGGACCCACCAAGAACTGGATCGCGTTGGAGGACACTCTGCAGCGCAGCACCGAACCGGAGGAGATCACCGGGGCCATTGCCGCCTCGGCCATACGCTCGCCGCACTTTGTATTCCAGAATGCCCAGCTGCTGGGCTGCCAGCCGCTGGCCAGTCCCGCCCTGGTGACGGCCCATCCGCACCAGTACCAGGTGCCAGGTGCCACCTGCCAGCAGGTCCTTCCAGCCCATCCCAATGCCGTGGCCAACACCTCGGCCAGCACCGAGGAGCGGAACGTCTTTGCCATTTACGTCTCGTACTACGTCAAGGTGAAGCTGACCCTCAGCGGCATGGGCGGCGAGCTGTCGCTGAAGCTGCCCTTCGTCCTCGTCCATGTGGACGAGACCAAGCGTCCCGGCTTCGCCTCGGCCACCATGGGTGAGCTGCGCCTGGAGATGGAGCGCCTGGCCCTGCAGGATGTGCCCGTTGGTCGACGCAATGGAAGGCGACAGGCTGCTGCCGGCGCCAATGCCACCGAGATTGGGGATGGACCCTCCACCAGTGCCGCCGCCGCCGCCGCTGCTGCTGCTGCAGCTGCTCAGGCTCAGAGTCCTTCGCAGCTGGACAAGATCGAGGCGGCGGGCGATGAGTTCAACATACGGGTGCCGGTGCCAAAGAATGAGTTCCACAAGCGGCGCCTGCAGCGGAGTGAGACGCTGGCCCGGGATCTCGAGGAGCACAGCTCCACCGCCGAGGAGGGTGACGAGGACGAGGAGGGAGAGGAGCACATCGTGCAGATCCACCTGGAGCAGGTCTCCCCCGACCGTGATGAGATGCCGCGCGAGGAGCGGGAGGAGCCCGAGGGCCGTGCCCGCGGCCCCGGAGCCGAGACGGGCGCGGTGCCCAAGTCGACGAATGTGTGATTCTGATTGTGGTCCCAGATGTTTGCCAAGCGCAAGAGAAAGCCGTAGAGGAGGCCGGAGGAGTTGCTAGGAGGCCAAAGAACTACCAACCCCAGTTCCCGAGTATCCCGTATCCCGAGTTCCTTATCCCCTGATCCTTAATTCTGGCAGGAATCTGGAATCGATCTGGCCTTAGTTTGTAGTCCAGGATTATCACTTGCCTCTACCTAGTATTCCCGAATTATTTGTACTTCTCAGATCGATTCCCGCCTGCATCCCGCTCCTGTATCCTGCATCTAGATACAAATACACTTTATCAAAATTAAGATATGTAGACTTTAAGCATACGAGTTGAAGTTGGAGTTCGTCTCCCCTTCTGTATTTGTCGCCAGGATATCCAAAAATCCATATGAATAACCGCAAGCCTGCGCTGTTCCGGAAACGGAAGCCAGGCGGAGAGTAGCCACTACGACGAGTGTACATTTTAAACGAACATGTTTCAGTTCCGGTTTCAGGAGTCACAAGTTAGAAGACAGGATATACGATATAAGGAGTGAGGAGTACAAGGCAAAGGCAGGTGAAAGCAGTTGGGATTCCAGAACGCAGCTGGGATTCCTAAGCATACGAAGGTTTCCAAGGAGAGAGGGAAGGACGAGCGAGAAGGGATGAGAAGCGAGTGAGGAGCAACGAGCGAAGAGCTAGGAGCGAAGAGATACGATCTAGAAGCAACGAGCGAAGAGTGACGAGCGATGAACGACGATCACAGGCAGCAAAAGACGAGAGAGAAGCGACGAGCGACTAGCTAGAAGCGACGTGTTACTTATACTGAGCGACGAGCGAGAAGGTAAAAGCGAGAAGCGAGGAGCTACTAGCGAATAGCGAGAAAAGAAGAGAGAGATGTGACTTGCGAGAAGCGACGAGAGGCTAGTGACATGCGATTAACGAGTAGCGTTTAGTGATTAGCGACTAGTGACGAGTGTGAAGCGAATTACGAGAAGCGACTAGTGACTAGTGAGAGCAACAAGCGAGTAGCGAAAAGCGAGGATCGAGAAGATAAGAGCGACTAGCGAGAAGCAAAGACCGAAAAGCGACTAGCGAGTAGCGAGTTCATAGAGCTTGGGACTTTGGGTTTGGCATTGGCATTCGAATGGCAGTATTAGTTAGCTTTTGGCATTCCCTAGGAATCAGACAATGAATTAAGGGTGAAATTTTAGCAGATTGATCGAAATCGAAAGCGAAAGCGAAAGCGGAAGCGGAAGGAGTTGAACTTGAAGCCGAGCTAGATGTATTCACTAGAGACTAAGGTTTATCATTTGATATTAGCCATGCAATGCGTTGAAATTGATGATATTAGACGATGATGTTCGGTGGTTGGGAGCTCCGCAGAGGAGAGGCCGCCAGAATTAGACGATCCAGACGATCCACGAGGAGTTTAGGAGGAGGAGGAGTTTAGGAGCAAGCCAACCCCCAGAGACACATCCAATTATATTTACCGTAGATCGTAAGTGAATGTGAGTCCATTGTGCATGTACAACAACTACTCGATGTGTCGACACCCTTAGGGTTATTCGTCAGTGTATTACCTAAAGCTAATCACATATATACCAACCATATATATATTTACCGAGTATTAATGTTTGATGTGTATTTACAACCGACAATGAATCTTACAGAGGCCAAAGGGCGACACACTACACACTGGACACTACTTAGAGCGTAGAACTAACTACTCACTACTACTAGCCTATATGTATTTGTGTGTATTTGTGAAAATCTCGCTTCGGTTTCAAACTGACGAAGGATATAGTATTTACCAATCACTTAGCCACTTACTACTTACACATAAATATATACAGTGGGGCGCCCCCGCGTATTGGTAGAGTTAAGGTAAAAATTAAGCGAAGGTTTGAAGCAAGGTTGAAGGCGGGCAGGGGCACTGGTCGGGGCTTGGATAGCAAATATCCTCCTATAGTTTTTGAGATCGTATTGCCCAGCCAGTCCCCAAAGATGCCCGAGGAGAGAGAGCGAGCGATGAGATCCCATCAGATATCGAAGATTTTTAATGTTAGCCAAGTAAGAGAAATTAATATGAATATCCACACAGCATACAATACCATATACAATATACAAAATATACAATATACCGAATATATCCGTGTATCTGTGTCTACGAATAATGTGCAACATTGAATACACTTCAAGCAAATGAATAAACAAGAATTTATTGATGTCACTCGGCTTCTAGAACGATATTCATAGATATTCGGATACGCAGACCTTGCCTATATACAATATTCATATATATATATTATATTGATGTCGGTGTGTGTTGCTTTGACAAGCCAAGCTACTACTTACTAACAAAAAAACTGATAAAAAAAACCACAAAAAAAAAATAAACAGAAAACCAAACATAAATGTGATGCATTTCTATGTGAAGTACACGAAATAATACCTAGAATTAACCCTAAAGCGGATACTCCAGCCACTCCAATCCTGTTCAATCTTTTCCTCTTTGGGAGCTCCTATCAATCCCTGTCCCTCCTTAAACTCCCTTCCCTGTCACCAGGCCACCAGATAGCCACCAGAGCCACCAAATCCCTTTGATTGATGATGGATCCTGGCGGGTGGCCCAGTGGGTGGAGCCTGGTGTCAGACAGACCGCACTAGGACATCCGAAAACATAATGAAATAAATGTTTAACATACAAATATAACACAAAAAATTGCACTTGTTCTTAGTTCCAACGGGGGTGTGTGTGGTGTGTGGCCCAGCGGGAGTTCCCCTTGATTTAGACCAACCATCGAGCCGAGAACTAGCTCTGGCTCTGGCTGAACATGGCTAGGCTTTCGGGCAACCAGCAGGGAGTCCTTTCTCCTTTTTTGAAGGGGAAAGGGGGGACACAGCCAGTGGGTGGTTGTTCTCTGTTAACCAACAGAGGAGAAAGCTCTTTGCCTTAAGAGCTTTTCGGAGTAAATGGTTGGGGAAATGGTAATGCTTTTGGCCAGGATAAGAGCTTGTTTGGACTGAAATGGTCAGCAGAAGCTCTAAGCTGTAGCTGGTAAAGAAACCCTTTTAGAGAAAAGTTAGTAGAGCTTAACAGGCTCAAAGTTAGCAGTTTCTGTTTGATTTTTTTATTTAAAATAAATACAAGATCTTAAATATAAATTTAAATACAAATATAAGTAGTAAGTTGTCTTTAAAGGTAGTAAAATACTATATTTTATACAGAAAAAAAAATTAAACGAGTAAGACCCTGAAGACATTTCAGGAAGAGCTTGGAAGTCACATCTAGACCGATTTAGTGGTACGCCGGCTTGGGAAAATAATCCGGCAGGAAGACATGCACCATAATCCCGGCGGTCATCAGGGCAAAGTACAGGATAACCGACATCCACCAGAGTACCTTCTCCCAGGGCCGCTTCTCCAGGTTCCTCAGAACACCAATCCCCACCAGCAGCCCGGCCACAGCCCCAGACAGATGTGCCACATACCCGATCCTGTCGTACTCGTCGGTCAGGTGATGGTACACCGACCCACCCAAGTCCACGAAGATCACCACCAGGAAGATAATCAGCTGCACGATGGCATACTCCATCTCCGAGTAGTTCATGATGATGGTGGCCACGTGGGCAGTGATCAGGGCATACACGCCACCCGAGGCACCCGCCAGGAAGGTCCTCGGACTGCTCAGGGAGGTGCCCATGGAGCCAGCCAGGACCCCGGCCAGGTAGACCAGAGCCACGCGCCACCACTGGTGGACCAGCTCCAGGGCGATGCCCAGGAAGATCTGGAAGATCAGGTTCATCACCAGGTGACGCAGGCCCACGTGGACGAACATGTAGCTGGCGAAGCGCCAGGCCTCGTAGCGCTTGTAGGGATTGTAGATGCACAGCGTGGCCGCGGGTCCATTGACACTCTCCCCGATATTCCCCTCGTAGTCGGGATCGTCCTGGAAGTGGATGACGTCCACCAGGAAGGCGATGATCTCGATGATCGAGAAGATGATCATGGTGAGCGGTGGTGGGCACAGAGACATCTGTCGCTCGTACTCGCCATCCACCTCGTCCACCGGCTGCCGCTTTGGGGAAGGCACCACATACCGACAGTAGCGGGCCACCAGCCGCCGCATGATCCAGCGGTTCCTCAGCGACATGGCATAGAACTCCTCAAAGTCCAGGCAGCCGTCGTGGTCCTCGTCGCTGCGCCGCATGATCTGCTCGGCCATGTGGGCGGGCATGTCCCGGCAGCCGGCGCTGGCAATGAGAGCCTTCAGCTCCGGCGTGCTGATCAGGCCATCCCCATCCGAGTCGTACTTGTCGAAGATTAGGCGCATCCTGCGACGATCCTCTGCCTGTTCGCCAACGCCAGCAGTGCCTCTCGCCTGATTCAGCGGCATCTCCTCCAGGGAAATGCTGTCCGGCGGCACATCGCCCTCCACATCCCGCTCCCGCTGCTGCTTCTGTTGTTTCAGCGACATTTTTGGCACAAAATTTTGGACCGTACAGGGCAGGATCTAGCTGGTATTACTAAAAAAGGTAATTTTCTTAAAAGGTTTCAAAAGAAAGCTGGGAAACCCCCTTTAACAATATCTTCGATGGGCGATGGCCCGTCATTTACTAAGAATTTATGTGATTCATTCATTGTTCAAGGTTTTTATTGCAATTTTATATATATTTTCTTGGACTTTCTTTATAATTCATAATAAGAAAATTAATAATAACAAAATACTGCAATTCTCCCGCTTAGAAGAGGGTTCTTTTAAGGGAAAATAAAGAGTATAATTGTTTAGGCCGCGGTTATTTAGTCAAAGTTTATTTTCCACTGGCGAATAAGTTCAGCATTCCTTTCATTACCTAACCATTTATCGTAATATCCAATTAGTAACACATTTTGTTGTTGTAAACATTGCAAAATAAACCGACTTATTTGTTAACAAAACAAACCATAATTTCATCACACAAAAAATATAAATATTTTGCATTCGATCTCGATAATATTTGCTTTAGTGAGGTAGGCGGTAGGCCCTCAAGCCAGCAAATATTTTTCTTTATTTAAAAACAATTGAACTCACTTCTTTATTAATTTTTTAAACAAAAATCAAATAAACTCTCTCCGATCCAGGGCCGTTGCGAACCCTTTGACCATTGAAACCGTAACTACATAATATCGAAGCCATTAGTCAAAACTCAATTACAATTTTTTGCAACGACTCATCGGTCGCTGGTGTTTGATTTCCGATAAGATTACGAACTGCCGGCCATAAAAAATAGAGGGGAATTAGCTAAATGGGCGAAGCACCGCCAGGAAAACGACACCACCCACGGGGAGCGCTAAAAACAACTGTTGGCGGCAGCCACAAAACGGTAATCAATGTCAAGTTCATTGTTATTGGGATTTTTGCTCATTGCAATGGGAGCGAGCGAGTGACTCTCTTAGCTCCTTGGTTCATTTAGTTCATTTAGTAGAGTGAGCCACTCTCTATAACGTTGTTCATTTACTCAAAGGTTAACTCTGGTCCGGTGTTCATTTGTTCAGCAGTTAACCTTACTTTGGTGTTCATTTGTTCAGTGGTTCTCATTCCATTGATGTTAATTTACTCAAAGGTTTACCTTACTTTGGTGTTCATTTGGTCTGCTGTTCATTTCTGTAGATTTTCTTGGTCTTTCCAAAGACCTATTTTATTTTATTGTATAAACTAAATTATATTGAATTTATTTTTGCACTGCACTTGCTCTAGTTTCTCCCCTTCTATTAATATAAATATATATCGCTTGTTCTCTTAACACCTTTGTTCATTTACTCAGTGGTTCACTCTGATCCGATGTTAATTTGCTCAGTGGTTCACCTAACATTGGTGTTTATTTGTTGTGCAGTTCATTTCTGAAGACCTAGCCATTTTATTGCATTTTTTATTGAATAAACTGAATTATTTGTTATGTAATTTAGCATTGTCCTTGCTTTACTTCCTCACTCTAGTTATCGCTCGTTCTCTTAGCTCCATGGGTCATTTACTCAGTGGTTCACTCTGTTCCGTTATTCATTGCTTAGTGGTTCACTCTTCTGCCTTGTTTATTTATCAGTGGTTCAGTCTACTTCACTGTTCATGTGTTCATCAGTTCATTTTCAGTTCGTTGATCATTTCGAGTGCTATTTTTCCTCTTAACTTTGTTTGTAAGATAAATTAGGAATAAATAAGAAGATCTTGAAGCTCTTCTGCTTATCCCTTAAGCCCCAAAATTATTTAAAAGAAAAATAAACGACTTAAAGTTTTAATTAATTTTTATTTGATTTTTAATAATAAATATATTTATTTGTTATCCGTTTTCTGCTATCATCTCGCTTTCTCTCTCTTGTTCTCTGTTACGCCTGGTTTTCCCACTGGTAGTACTTTGTATTTCGTTTTTTTTTCTTGTTAATTATATTTATTTATTTACGTTTACTTGTATGTATACTTGGATGCGGATGCGGATGCGGAAGCAGCTCCAGCAGCACACTTCAGTGTCCTTTCGCTACAGGTGATGGGGGTGGGGAGGGACAACAAATGGGAGAGGGAGAAATATAACCAAGCTCAAATGAGAGAGAAATGCACACTAATTTGTTGTTTGTTTGTTTGATTCTTCTGTTTTTTTTATCGTTTGTAATGCAATTAATTGACTGGTTTGCCGCCCGCGTCCCTCTTTCGATGAGTTCGAGGGCCGCGGGCCACAAGCTACTTGACCCTCTGCACGTCGCCGCCCTGCCTAGTCGTCACATATAAAATGTATACTGTATATTATAAGTATATATATATATATATTTATGATCTGTATATATAAACCTTTTGTTAGTTTACACTTCGTTATCGTTTGTTTTGTTTTTTTTTTGGGAGGCAAAAAAGGCACTACAATCTAATAAGTTACGACGATGAAAAAATTAGTTTATTCTTTCTCCTCCTTCAGTATATATACTTATATATTTTAAATATATACGTTGTTCTCTCCTCTCATCCTGCTTCTGCTCCTCCTACATTCTCTAACAAATTGAGTTCTTTTAAAAATTAAACATGCACAAAAAATTGGTGTTTCAAGTACTCGAAGTAATGCATTTTCTCTTTTCAAAATTCGTTAAATTTAGTTCATTTTTTTGTGGTTTTCGTATGTTTTTGTTTTGTTTTCGTTCTTGTTTTGTGTGTGAGAGGCAAGTTAAAGTTAGGTTGGATAGTTATAGGTTTGTTTCGCTTTTAAATAGGTAAAAGTTCAGGCATTGAAAAGTAAGCCTCAATTGTTAAATGCCCTTTCCACCAGTTAACAGTTTTCGCCACTTAAACTTAGTACAACGACGAAAAAAAATGTATATATGTTAAGGATTAATATTAATAGGGTAGGCAATAAATTAATTAAACAATCGACACAAAAGAACATACATATATTTAGATTTATAGATAAATAATAAATAAAATACACACGCACAGAGTTGAACGGCGTTTTGTTAAGCTTAAGACATAGGTTCTCGATCTCGTCTATCGTTTATAGTTTTCTTAATATCGATAACAAAAAAAAACCGATAAACTGTTCTTACTTTTCTTTTGTTTCGCCTTCTTTAGGGGGTTTTGCTTTCGCTTGCTCTCTGGTAGTTATCCATATATATAAGTATATCGTATATAGTTTACATTAATATGCCTATATATAAATTCATTGCTTAACATCGCTGTACTTTTAATTGATTTATTTATCTGCATTTTGGGGGGCTGGGGATGGATGCTATGCGATGCGGAGGGAGAGCTGCTGATGATTCTACGGCCGAAACTGGGACACGGATAATGACGGGGTACACGTAAATGTTAATATGGTTTTCGCCTGCTCTCTCTACTGTCTCTCCTCCTATTTATATGTATTTATATATATATTTACGAATATATATATATATATGTGTGTATCTATATAAAAGTTTATTTCTGTTGTTGTTTTCTTTCTTTTTTTTGTTTTCACTTTTTTCTTATGTTTTGTTTGTTGAACCTTTAAGGAAATGGAAGCGGATGGATATATTATTTCTTCTTGTTGGTCGCCAGCATTGGGGCGCTTCGCTGCGGAGTCGTGGGCCTCGAAGAGTTCATTCCGCTGTACAGATACTTGGCCTTCTTCTCGGATGGTTTCAGGATCTGCAAGGACACAAGATATTAGCACACCAACTCCTTGATAGAGCAAGGTATGGGCTCACCTGGAATGAGCACATGAGCGTGTCGTCCACGGTCATCATGCCGCCGGCATTGTCGAACTCCCCGCAGTAGTTGGGCGCCGAGAACAACGTGACCAGCTGGCGGCGGGCAAAGAACTCATAGCCATCCTCCACAACCTGCAAAGAAGACAAACTTTTGTAAACTCCCGGGCTTTTATTTTCAAATAATTTCGTTTTCTCTCGATTTTTCACGAGCTGATCGTTCTTATTCGCCAAACCAAAGTGACCGTATATTCTTTTCTTAAAAATCAAGCTCTATATCGATAACATTATACCACCTGGTCACTAATGTGAGCTGTTTACACTTTAATATATATTTCCTATAATTTAGAATCAGCTTAGAAACCCACCTGGTGCGCCCGGCAGATCAAGTCCAGCTCGTGGCGGTTCAAGAACTTGGAGACCACATCCACGCCGAACGTGAAGCTCACGCCGCGATCGTTCTCGCCCCAGCCCTGGACATCCTTGTCGGGATCGCTCCACAGCAGGTCGCAGAGCAGGCCGGTGTCCGGCACATCTGTGGGCCGCATCAGGCGGCGGATCTGCTCCATGCCCTGCAGATCGGGACTGAGGCCGCCGTGGCAGCAGAAGATCTTCTCGTCGATGATCGCAGCAACTGGCAGGCAGTTGAAGCAATCTGTAAAGGTCTTCCACAGCTTGACGTTGTAGCGACGCTTGCACTCGTCGTAGAAGCCTGTAATTAATAATTAATTAATAATAAATTTCTGATTTATTTCCCCTACTGTAACCCACCGTAAATCCTATTAATACTGGCGCACTCGTGGTTGCCGCGCAACAAGAAAAAGTTCTCCGGATACTTGATCTTGTAGGCCAGCAGCAGGCAGATGGTCTCCAGCGACTGCTTGCCCCGATCGACGTAGTCGCCGAGGAACAAGTAGTTGGCGGCCGGCGGGAAGCCGCCGTATTCGAACAGCCGCAACAGGTCTGTGTACTGGCCGTGGATGTCGCCGCAGATGATCAGCGGCGCCTCCAGCTCCAGCAGTATGGGCTGTTGCAAGAATATCTCGCGCGACTTCAGGCACAGGCCGCGCACCTCCGCCTCGGTCATCTGCACCTGTTTGCCCGTTCGGCAGCTGCGCACTGCAAGGATCGATCGGTTAGTTATTTGTTTTATATTATCTATATCCTTAATCTAGGCACATGGTGGAAGGGGGCAAGTACAGTAGATATCGTGGCGTACACACACAGTTAACTAGAGCTTAGCCTAGGTTTGGTTTCGACTTTTAGCAGAGGACCGAGACGCGGACGGGGAAGACAAGACGAGCACGAACTATCGACGCAGACATGAGTAGAGACGATGCCACAGATGTATGTGTAAGTGGGGGCATACAGGGGTATATATGGGGTTCTTATGGGGTTTTTGTGGGGTTTATGGTTTATATAGGGTTTAAGGTATACGATCTTTGGGTTATTTGTAGGCTAAAAGGTTTAGTTTGTGGAAAAAGCGCTCTTAAGTGCGGATTTCAATGAAAGGAAGGTTTCGACATGTCACATTCAAGGAATTATCATTAAATTTTAATTTAATAAACATTTAAATATAATAAAAAAAGATTTAAGGACTAAAGAAAAAAAAAATTAAAAGAAGAAAAAAAGCTAGGGACAAAAATTGAAAAAAAAAAAAATGTTTTTTCCGGCAAAAAAAAATGTATTTGAAAAGCAAACATTGTATTTCAATTAAAAAAAAAATAATAAGAATACAGAGAGTGAGAACATTAATATTAAACAATATAACAAAAATTGAGAGAACAAAAAAAAAGAATAAAGAAAACAATGAAAAAAATTGAGAAAAATTATCGAAAAAAATGCTTTTAAGCAAAAAGAAAAAAAAAATGTTTATTAAAAAACAAAAATTGAACAAATATGTATTTTAATTTAAAAGAAAATTGATTAAAGTACAATAAAAAAAAAACCAATTAATAATAAACACATTTTTTAGTAAACAAATTTAAATTGAAAATAATATATATATTTATAAATCGTTTAAATATTAGCGTAGCTAAAATATTAAACAAATTAATACAACAAACATTTTTTGATTGTAAGCTAGACCTATAAACATGACCACAACTGTTCGGTTTTTGGCACGTGCAAGCAAATACAATGGTGCCAAGTGCAACTGTGTGCGCTGCTTCCTGTTCCTCGTGGATAATTGCAGGTTGTCGCTGTTCTCGAAGACGATATGCCAAGGCCAACAAGTTGGGGGCGTAACCCCACCACGCCCACACCGACACCCACACCCACACCCATAGCTCCAGCCATCCATCCACCCAGCATTTTGCGCCCACACTTTCCTGCAATTAATTTTGTGCGAATAATGCTCAAAGCCGGCTAGGATGGGCAAGGATGACAGTGCTATCCCTTATCCAGGGAATACAAGTAGGTCGGCGCCAGCACTATGTGTGTGTGTGTGCGCGTGCACAAAAAATTTAATTAAATTTGCATACACCAAAATGCTGGGCCAGCGTTTGGCTCGAAAAAACAGACAAGCCCACTCTCCATATTCGCCAGCGCTCGTCCTTGCCCCGAAAGTTGTGTGCCAACTCTGGATTTGGGTCGAGAGCACAGAGCGACAGAGGACCAGGAGCTCCTCCGAGCACCGAGCTCCATGTGGCCCCGAGGAGCAGGGCGGGTGTGGATTGGATGGGATTGGATTGGATCGGAGAGGAGCGGAGTAAACAAACACAAAGCCAATTCCCAGAGCGTCAGCACTGCACTTTGCAGCAGAAGCAGCAGCAGCAGCAGCTGTGATTTTAGTAAATGGTTAATTGAAGTTATCTCGCCCATCGATGGCCAAGAGGGCTTCAAGCCAAAAGAGCTTGCCTGCCAGGCTTTAATTCAATTTCTCTAATTGCAAAGGCAAAGGCATCCTCTTGAGGGAGATTTAATATTAATGAACTTTCTTAGAATGATTTACTTGACTTGAATTCCCAGAAACTCACAGATATTTAGTCACTAAACATCTAGCTGGCAAAGGCAACATTTACATCACTCATACGCAGTGTTACCTTTACTCCATTAAAAGGAATACCAAATAATAATAAATTAATGATTTTATTTCCTATAAATCAATTAAGCTTATGCCAAGCCTTATTACATTATAAAACCATTCATTTCAAATTGTGTGTTGCGTCACCCTTTATTAAGGGTCTGATTTCATGATGATAGTTGCCCTAAGCCAAAGGGCCAGGTAATGCCATCGCTGATAGCTGCGATAATTGGCTTTACAGCCCCGATTACATGCTCGTATGGCCAATAGCTAATAGCCACAAGTGCCCAGGGCTTTAGATTATCAATTAATAATAGCTTTGGGGACGTGCAATGGTTGCATTTTGTACAAAATAAGGGGATATAATAGGGGATAAATAGATTTATATCATTAGAGGTCATATGATATGCAAGAATTGTTAAGTCAATGTAATTTAACATTTTTCCCTACACACTAAATAGCCTTATTTAATAACCCATTCGATATTATATCTATTATATTTACAAACCAACTAAAAACGATAAAAAATCTCCTTCTTATTTAATATTTGATTATCCTAAAGGTCCCTTTTATACATATATTTATTCCTCCACAAAAATCCCAGCCAAATTGGCTCACTCTCCCTCCTTTTTCACAGACGGCAGTTAATCAAATGCAAAACGGAAGCAAAGTTCTTGGGCAAACTTTTTGCACTCTCCTGCAGCAGAAGCAGCATGTGCTTAGCGTCGGCATTAGCATTAGCATAGTCCTGCGCAGGATGGCAGGCAACCAGGATACCAGGAAAAACAAGAGGTGTGTGTGTGTGGAAGTAGGGGACAGAGGAGTTACAATCACTAAATTATGCAAGCCCTGGGTTCATGCACTCCGGGGCAAGTGGAATCCCGTTTAAGTTATGCGAGCGAGGAGACTCCTCCACTTTATTCCCCGGGAGACGCCTCGGATCTGTTGCATACTTTTGGGGCGCTGCATAACTTAATGGCCGCCTCCGAGTCCATGCCCGAGTCCAAGCCCATCAAGAAATTACATATATCCGCCAGCGCATAAATTAGGGCGAACATCTGCTGCGGGTTTTGTCTGAGATTTCCGGGAAATCAAGATAGCGAAGAGAGATCACTGTTAGAAAGGTTGCTTTAAGTATTAGGTATTAACTACTTATAAAAGAAAGATCTTTGGATTTAATATAAATTAAAATTGCATCGAAAAGTATGCTATAAATTTGTAAATCATAAAATATCTACTTTTGGGCATCATTTTAAATGATTTCAAATCAATTCCATCTTTTGTCAGCAATAAGGATTTTTTTAAATAATTAATATATTAATATTTATTAATTGTTCATACAAAATACATTTTTCCAGTGCCTGAATTCATCGAAAGAGATTTTTACTCGCCCACGGACTCCTAGCTGCGATCACAGTTGTCATTTGTGATTTCCATTCAGCGACTTAAAGCCCAACACTTTGACACACATGTGACACAAAGCTGGGGCCAGCTAGCAGGAGGAGCTGGAGAGAGGTAGCTCTTTATTTTTCATTTTTATGCAAATTTCCGCAATGTTCCACTCCACACAGAGCCCGCCCAGCCGCCTGTCAGGCATTTGTCAGCATAAAGAAGACATCACGAAGGGGTTGGCTGCGGGGATGTGGGTGCCAGTGGGGTTTTTGGTTGGAGGTTGGGGCTTGGTTTGCCTGCTGAGCGATGCAGCATTATGCGTAAGCAAAAAAAAAAAAGACGCTCATGTTTGCTCATCAAGCATCGAATCCGGATCATGACTCTACTTGAAAGTGCAGCTAAAGCAGCTCGTGAATAATATCACCAAGGCACCATCAGCTTCCAGGTGGTTATCAAGTTGCTCGAGGATCTTAAGGAGTCCAGGGAAGCTCTGGGATCTTCAAAAACTTTGGCAATAAAACGGTGGTACATCAAGAAAGCCTTTAAGGTTTGATTTTTTGATTTTGAGTTACAAACTCAAAACCTATACACCATCGGTTACAAATACCCCACCCTTAGCTCCTCCATGATAAACTGAAGCCTCCTCCAGCGCCCATTCTCCGCCTGAGAACTTCCTGCCCGTCGTCTGCTGTCACATCTAAACTGGTTCATCATGATTAACAATTCTCTGTCGCTCCGCCTCTACCCTCCCAACGACTCCCTGGCATCCTTCCGAGCTTTCATTATTGCCCCAGCATCGTGCCTCGTGCCCCGTTCCCCGTTCCTCATTTCCCATTTCCCATTCTCCCCAGTTTCCCGACGACACAAATTAAAAATGTAAGAAAACATATGTGAAGAGTGTGTGCATGTGCGTGGCTCTTGCGGCAAGGATGTGTTCCTGCAACAGTTGATGGCTTACTTAGGCGTGGCTCATCAGTGGGGATGGAAAGGCTGCTATATTCTGATACGAAAAGAAAGGTTATTTATATTCCTTTCTAGAATCAATTTACTAAATTACAACTAACGAGGCATAGTCTCAAGTTAGTCACAGAACTACACTCTTTTGAAACTGGAGTAGTCACCATTTCCTTTTTCCTTATCCCCTCAAACACCTTCTATTTCCCAGCTCCTGTTCTTGATTGAAACCATTTCCGAGAGCCCAGGTAACCATCGGGTGCGAAACGGAATACATCACAAAACTCATCACTTCACCAGCAACTCATCAGAGTCGGAGCGGAGTCTGTGTGTCTGCAACCGCGTCTGCTGTCTGCGCCTGCCATCTGATGACCCGATTAACTCCCAGAAAGGGAGGAGGCGGAGGAGATGATGCACCACCCCGGGGCAGTGCAAACTTTGAAGCTCAGCTTCCGCCGGAGCAGGAAGAGAGCTGAATGAAAATGTTAAGCCATTTAGATAGCAAAAACTGCCCGAGAGATGAAACTTTGTGGACATAGCCCAAGCGCTGGCGATAAGACTGAGGCTGGCGAAAAAGTTCAGCAAAGGCAAATTAAGTGCAAGGAAAGGAGTTCTTCTTCCGCGCAGAAAGGACTCTGACAGGGGCCGACATAAGCCCTTATTAATTACACCAAACCCAGTGAGCCAGTGAGCCTGTGAGTCGGATTTAAACCATTTTGAAGGCAGTGCATAAATTGCATTTCATCATCACATTTTGCCGCCACATCAAACGCAAATTGATTTCACACCGCAGATGGAAAAGCAATCAAAATCCCGATGCCGATCCGGATACCGATTCTTGCCCTGCATACTATATATATATATATCACAATCCCATGGCAATGAATATATGTGCAGAGGTAAGCTTAAAATTTAATTAACAGTTTGGTCGGGACAGCCCTTGCGCTTCGCACTTGACGCTGATTAAGGGTTTGGTTATACACAGTGGTTAAATATGGTTAGGAATTGAGTTTGACTCAAGTTCTATTTGATTATTTGAGAAGGAACTGTAGAGATTAAGCTTTAAATTAAAGTCTCATTAAGCAATTTCTACCTATTATTAAAAAAGAAACTATTTATTTTAAGGAATCTCTCATCAGAATTCGAGTTCCCTCCAAGATTCCTTTGCCAGTGCCACGAACCTCGGTTCAATGTCGAAATCTCGTCCTTTTCGAGGCTCTCCACTTCGGAATTAGTACTAGGCCAGCCCAAACCCAACCCAATCCTGCCCTGCAAAACGACCTTTGGCTGGAATGCCGCCGCCACCGCCGCTTGGCAAGCAGAATTTCTATGCCGCTTCGCTCCGTCCGTTCAGTTCCGTTGGGGGCTGCCCATTAAGTGCCACGCCCGATGCCCTCTGCCCTCTGTTCTCTGCCCCCAAGCGTCCTGCGTCCTTTGCGTGCTCAAGTTGAAATCCAAGCAAATGAAGCACAGATAACAACGCAACAACGGCGGCGACAACAAAACAACGAGTAATGAACGCCTTTGGCCCGGCAGACCGGCAGCGTTGATTAAGGACAAGTGCAGAAAATTCGTAACGTTTCGTTTGAAATTTTTGAGGTTGCCTCCAAAAGTAGACACAAAAAAAAAGAGAGAAAAAAGAAAACCGTTTCATATGCAAATCGGTAATTGTTTCCGTTCAACATTGACCCACTTGGAGCCATAAGGAGCGGCTCAGCGATATATCCTTAGCAAGCGATAGTTATTCTATCTAACTTAGAGATCTGGAGACTCGAATGAATATAGAGATTGGATTTCTCTGGCGATTTCAAAGGAGATTTAGTTAGAACTAATAAAACTAATAAATACAGTATGGTATTTGTTCTTATTTAAATTTGAAAAGATAGTTTCCAGCTCAGGCTACTGAATATCTGGTTCGGAAGCTCTAAAAAAGCGTAAATTTTACTGAAATATTTTATAGCATACTTTCAGGCACCTCAATTGGTGTTTTTAAAATCTCTAACTTTTAAATTTTGGTTTTAATCATGTTTTAAATATACTTAAAGTATATTTCAAGTTTATTTGCACTATTTTACTGTATTTAAAGTATTGAAATATAATCAAATTATTTATTTTAAATATTTTTCCTGGGAAAACCTCGAACATCAATATATTCTCAACCCTAAAGCCACTTTTCCCAGTTCCCCGAATAAAATGAATATGTTAAGTTGCCCAGATTTGCTTTCTATTAAAGAGGAAGGAACACATTGGATGGTAATCTCTATTTAACCGAAAAAAAACCCATCTAGAGAGCACAAAGGTGAAATATAAAAGCAAGAAGCAATTCCATATCAGCTGCCATCGGCCGACGGAAATTTCCTTCGTGATTTTAAGTGATTTAGCATGAAATGCGAAGAACTAGGAGAGAGAAAAGCCAAAAATGGGCGAAATAAACTTTCGTAAATACTTCCGTTCAACATTGACCCAATTGGTGGGTTTGGTAGGAGGTTTGCCGGGTTCCTTGGGTGTTTTCGAATGTGTTTTTTTCGGCCCCAAACTAATTGGCTGACCAAAGAGGCATATGGCGAAAGGCGAATGGAAAATGGCGACTGGCTAAGCGAAATATATATACATATTTGGCTCGAAAGTTGCACCCAAAACCCGAGCCGAACGTGATGCGGCGGCCACCACACACTCATTGGGTAACCACCTGCCCACCGGGCACCCTCTATGGCCCCTCCAGGCCAGTCCCCATTTAAGCACATTAGCGCTGATTATAACGGCATTTACATCACAGCAGCAGCTACATTTTTGAGGGTTGCTGACAGGGGGGCCACCAGCAAGCACACATGGCGTATGCGTAATCCACGCGAATCAGTAGCCCGTATTCTCAGTATTCTATCAGTATCCAACGAAGCGAATAAGAAATCTCTTGGCGAGAAGTCTCTCCTGGAAATTGTAAAATGAAATTGACCTGAAAAGTTGGAAAATCGCAAACCAAACAAAGTGCAAATTGCTGTCGGAAGAATTGAGGGGAAATTGAGCTAAAAATATCACGAAATTTGTTTTGTTTTCGAGCAGCAGAGCGAGAAATCTACATTTTTCGTGGGAATATAACAAGAATAAATTGTTTTAGAAGAGATTACTTTCGTTTATCTTGCTATTATTAAAGGGAAACTTTAAATTCAATTATAGCTTATAATAACAAGTTATTTTAATTGAAATCTTCTCCACTGACCTTCTGAAGGTAAATTCCCGCTCTAAAATGATTAAATTACTTAAAATAGACTTACAATTTCATTATATTTTTCATCATCAATCGAAGCTTAATTGAATGATTTCCTAAAACTCAATTACAGCGCTAATAAATCAAATGTGAGCTCATCTAAAGATAGCTGGCCATAAAAAACCCCTTTTAATTGAGAAAAACACGGAAAACGCAGGCAATTTGCCCTCAATCGATTCCTATTCCGAGAGAGTGGCTTATTTATAGATCAGCTCGAGTTGGGAATTTTTCATTTGCCATACAAAATTAACCGAATGCCATAGATTTCCCGGAAAACATATCGAGCTGCCAGCCAGCCTGCCCTGTGAACTCTTTCCAGCTCATTTCGTGGAACAAATCGAATCGAATCGAATGAAACGGAATCGAATGGAAACTTTTGTGCAACTTTTGGCAGTTCACTGTGGCCATTGGAGCGATCTATTGTAGACGCTGTGTGCTGTGTGCTTTGTGCGTCGTTTTGCCTTGCCTTGGCAGGCAGAAAGTGCACATGGAAAATGTAACGTCACACACACGCCACACACGCTACACACACTACACACTCTCTGGCAGGCAGGCATGTGCTTTCTACTTCAGTGCGTACCACGTTGCGTATGCGCGCTATTTATAAAAATCAATTTCTGCCTTGGCAGCAAAAGCAAAGGCAAGAAACAGCGGCAGCGACAACCTGAAAGCAAACAAAACAGCAAACAAACAACGAAATAAATAAATAAATAATGTTGTTTAAAGCACCAAAGCAGCATTGCAAATAAAAGCCAAAGGCCGAGCGTTGTAGGAAGTTGCCTTGGCCAGAAGTCTTCAGCCTCATCCACACCATTAATTCTCCATCTGCTGGGGCCGCTGTCTTCGCTTCTGAGAGCCATGTGCCGGGGGAATATATCCCACTTGGCCCGAATAATTAGCATTCTCTAGTTATTTTAGTTGGAATAAATGGGATTATTCTGCGGAATACCCGTAATTGTTTCGGATTTATTCATATTCCCAGCCAGCCAGCCAACCAGCCAGCATCGTAAAAAACACTCATGGGTGTTCGTTCAACTAATGATTCATAATGTTATTGGAAAACACAGCCAGGCCATGTCGGGGCTGATGATGATTAACATAAAAACAGCACCCACTCGAAGCATTTTGGGCATACAGTTTCCCTCCATTTTCCTTTCTTATCTGCCTTCGTTTTCCCTTTTTCCTTGCCCTCGAATTTTTTCCTCAAAGAAACAAACAATGACAATCTGCAAAGGGAAAAAAACAACAAGTTTTCCACGGGGGCGGCAGAGGCAAAGGCAGAAGGGAGATCGAGTAAAAGAGAGAGAATCTTATAAAATAAACATTTATTTTTAGCATATAGCATTCGCTGTGGCTGCTTCTGTTGCTGTTGCTTTTGCTTTTGTTTAAATTTTTTTTCTTTTCAGACTGGCCTGGCAAATTGGAAAATGGAAAACTCAAAAAGCAAAAGGCAAAACGGCAGCGGCCAAGGGGGGTTGGGAGGCAGGGAAAGCAGCAGCATGGCGCTCGGCCAGCCACTGAGAATGCCACACACACACACTCACTGGCAGCGCTTCCGCTTTCCCACTTTCCCCGCAGAGCCATCGATTTTGTAAGCAGTTCCCTGCCTGTTTACCCCCAGAACCCTCCTCCAAGCTCCTCCAACTGCACTCATTTGGCTTGGATTCGCCTGGCCGTCGTCGACGTCGTCGTCGTTGTCGTCGTCATCGCCTTTGGCCATTTATCGAGCGATGTAACTGCAAAAACTATAACAAGCCCAGGAATGCCGACGGAATAAGAACAAAACCGTCAGCACCTTAAGCATGGACTGATCGACGCCGGGTATTTCCCTTAATTTTTGAGATATTAAGGGGAGTCTTAAGTCTTGACAAAATTAATTTGGAACATTTATATTTGCTTTACTTTCTGTAGAAGGAAAGTGCCCAGAAGAATACCAGTTTCTCTATTTAAATAAAGATTAGCATTCATTAGAACTTTTTTGAATAATAAAGATTTAGCTTAAAGTTAAAAGAATTATTGCATCAGTCAGTACAGCATTCCATTGATCTCAAAATATAATTTTTTTTATTTATTTGTTATTATTTTAATATGATATGTTTACTATTTTGGTATTCTCCGCATTTGTTCAACTAGCAAGCATTTTACACTAATGAAAAAACATAAATATTTTCAGATAAAAAATAAAAATAAAAAAACAATCATTTTTACTTTATTTCATTTAATATTATTTTTTTAAGGTATGATTTTGCACAAATCAGGCATAAAAAGTGGTCCAAATATTATGGTATTAATTTTTCTGGTACAAATGTATCTAACTCCAAAATCCACCATGAAAATATTTACAAATATAAGATAATAAATACATTTAAAATATCCCAAATTCAAGAAAACAGTAAACACATCCCTGCCATTAATGTTGCACTCAAATTAATTCCAGAAATCAATTCGGAAAGCAATAATTTTTATTTCGAAATGCATAAATTACAGAATTCCGTTGAACCGTAACAAGTGCGGAGGAGAAACTTTCGTAAAAGGGGGTGGCTCTGGGGGAGGAGGATGATATGGACAGGGGGGGGGGGAATGGGAATGGGGATGGGATGGCCTTTGCGTTTCTATATCTGCGAGTGCAAATTCCATTTTATTTACTTGAAGCTTTTGCTTAATTAGCGCCTCGTTATGATTGTTTTCGTGGACACCGGACGACCGACGACCGACGGCCGATGGCCGACGGGCTGGCAGGCGGAAGCTTTGGCCAATTGTTGTCCAGCCCCCCCTCCTGTGCTTCCCCTCCCGACGCCGCCACTGACACTGCGGCTGATTCATTTGTCTTACGTTTTTGGCATTATTTGTGTTGTTTCCCTTGGCGCTCTGGCGCTGTAAGCGTTTTTCCAACTTATCTTATCGCCAATAATTGGAAGAAGCACACACTTGCTGTGGCGTCTCTGTGTGCACAGAGCTCTGGCGACCTTAAAAATAGCCATTCCATATTCCATATTGACAACAACAAGCACGGCGACAAGTCAACGAGGAAGAACAAAGACAGTGGAGCATGAGCATACACGGCGTATGAGTAATGAGCGTTGTACACATTTTCCCGTCGCGATTGGATTTCTTTCCCTACCCGCCACTCGATTCAATTCCATTCTTGCCGAGGGCCGTCGATTAACCCAATTTGCCTCTGCTTCTTACCGCTTGCCACACTTCCGCGAAGATCGCTTCCATTTTGGGCGTAATTTATGGCTGGTCAAGTGAGGGGAAGTGGCGCAAGGAGCTCGCAGAGATAATGGAACCAATTCCAAAGCAGAACTTATATATTTCTTGGTTTTATTCAAAATATATAAAAGATTCCTTCCTGATTATTTTTATTTAGTATTTCTGCTGCCTTATATAATAGCCTGGGCATCTCTCCTCCATTAAACCGTTTATTTACACAATTGCTGGACGGGCAACAATCCCTTTTGGCCCCCGCCACAATTGTTTAAACATTTGCTTTGACTATTTGCTAATTAACAATCAAAACAAAAACATTGAGAGCCGAAAGAAAAACAATATCCACCTCAACCCCCATTCCTTGGGCTCCACACACTCGCTGCTCCTTAAAAATTCGAGGGGGCGGCGGTGAAAAAGCATTTTTATTTTCATTTAATTTACATTTCGCCTTGAAACTTGTTGTTTTTGGTGTCAAGTTCTGTTTTGTACGGGTGTCGTTGGCGTTTGTGTTATTATTATTGCTGTTAGCAGGGTAGAGTTTATATTTTTAACACCCTTACAAAGGGAATTAAATAGAGATCATTGTGACATTGTAAGGGGTGCGAAATGAATGTAAGGTGTAACCTTATAGCAAATGATGGTAAGTCTTTAATACCAACCTTTCCCAGTGTTATTACTTTTTTAATCCATTTATTAAACTTCCCTCAATGCAGTTCAGTTCGTTTAACAAATCAAACAAAAAAGTTATGAATAAATAATACAAACAGTAAAAAACAAACAATGTTTATCCTTCACTTTTCCAACTTTGACAGGTCCCTTTGTTTGTTCTTGTTTTGTTCATTGAATTTTCACTTTTTGCGACTGTTTAATTTTTCAACATCATTCGGGACGACAGTCGAGGGCGGCAGGTGGGCGGATCAGGTCGGATCGGTCAGAGGTGTGGGCCTCGCGGGTGTCGACGACGGCATTGAAACTGTCCAACGCAGGTGTGCCGGCCCCCTTTTGCCGCCCATTGCGGCCATCGCAAAAATTAATTGAAATTTCATGAGTTCCCGAGTTTCGTTTGCTTAGTTGATTCAATTCGTTAAATGCAACTGTCAACTGTCGCTGCGAATTTTGTTGAACGAAAAAAGAGAGTGAATTTCAGTGAAAAATAGCCCATTGGCTCTGGCTGTGGCAAGTTCTCCCTTTTTTAGCTGGAAAAGCTGTCTGTCGACCGCATTTGATAATGATGTGGGCTGTGGCCGGAAAGGAACCCATCATTTGTTTGCCATTTGCCAGCAACACCCGCCTCGCTTTTTTTGGGGGAGGACAGAGGACAGAGGGCACTCTGGGTGGCCGCCTCGGCTAAAGGTCAAGGCACACGGCAAAATTTATTTCACCTCATTCGGACCGCCTCGACCGAAACTTCTTGTGGCTTAAAAATAAGCCCGAGAAATGCCTCAAATTCACTGCGGACACGTGCAGCCAAAAAGGGGCATGTGGCATGGGCATGGGCATGGGCATGGGCATGGGCATGGACATGGACATGGATATGGGCGCTGATGGAGTGGCAGGTGTAAGGCGGTCGAAAGTTGAGCAATTGAGGTAAACTGGTGCAAGGTCAGCTGACAGTTGGCCAGAAATGGCAGAGAAAATCATTGATTGAAGCCAAAAGTCAGACTGAAACTTGATGAATAGGAAGAAAACTTGGCGAGAAATCAAAAAGGGATTTTTCACACATCAAAAGGGGTGAAGGAGAGCTACAGAAAGTAGCTTATAATATCTTAAAATATTTATCAATGAAAATTAAAGACAATATAGTCCACATATCCCTTCAAAAATCCCAGCAACTGAGTTTAAGGTTCAGAAACTGACTTAAAATGTCAAAAATGCATTTGATAAATATTTTTAAATATTTATCGAAGATAATTCAGGAATGTATTCCTTTAAAAAATCCCGGCAATTGATTGTGAGGTCCAGAAATGGGCTTAACGTGTGGGAAATACCTTTTAAAAATATTTGTAAATATTTATCAATGAAAATTCAAGGAAATGTTGTCATATATCCCTTGAAAAATCACAGCAATCGAGTGTAAGGTCCAGAAACCAGCTTAAAATGTTCAAAATACCTTGGATAAATGCTTTAACTTATTTATAGCTTAAAATGAATAGAAATTCAGTAATTTATGCCTTTAAAAATCCCTGCAAAACCGGACACTGTGTCACTTACATAAACGCAACTTTATGGTCGCTTTCCCACACAATGGCGCTGTGGAACCTGATAGCAAACTTTTGTACAAACGGAAACTACTATGTCTAAATTGCATGGTCTCTATTTTATTTATATTTTATTTTTCCGGCCAGAACAGAGCGCTCCTTTTGTGCTTTGTGCGGCAATTAGAGACAAATTGGTTTCATTGCGGGGGCGGGGGCGGTGGCTGGAGGGAGCCGTCCTCCTCTGCCTTTCTGCCTTTAAGGCAGAGGACGGCACTCGTCCGTAAGCGGCTTAAAGCGAGCGTCTCCTCGGAGTCCGCATCGATGAAATGAGGGCCAAGTCATGTTTTATGCAGCAGCAGCAGCGGCAGCAGCAGCAGATTGCGACATCTGGCTCCAACTGCTTACTGCTCTTTGCTCAGTGCTCAGTGCTCCACCACTGACCCCCTGACACCCTTAGCAACTCTTTCTTTCTTCGGCAAAAACTTTGTTGATTTATATTTTCTGGCTCTTTCTGGCTCATGAAATTTGCAGGAGCCGGAGCAGGAGCAGGAGCAGTAGGGCGGGGCTGGATGTCGTGTAATGCCAATGGGCATTAAAATTGCATGCGCACAAAAGTATGCAATGGACACAGGGCACGCGGACATGGGCACCGGCAGGGGGGCAAGGGTTTGAAGAAGGGGTACAAACCCCTCTAGTTGGATGTAACTGTTACGAAATGTGTCAGCAATTATAACCTGGCCAAGAAGGGAGCGATCTGAGGGCACGCAGAAACAAGGAGGTTCCGTGCAACTCTTTAAGCCATTAAAAATTTACAACTAAAAGCCAGAGTTTAACGGAGTTTACATAATTAATAGCAGTTTAATGGTCAAAATAGTTATCCTTTTAATAAACTTTTATTTGGAGTTTTAGTTCATATTTAAAATGTATAAAAGAACTAAAAAGAAATCCCCAACTAACGTCACGACAATTGTGCGGCACAAGTGTGCCGTGTGCGAGTGTGCGTGGTTGCACCATAAATCATGTGAAACACCAACACACTCTCACACATTTTTCGTGACGTCAAAGACTCGAGGGGCGTTAACTGCGTTGGCGTTGGCAAAAAATGTGTGTTGTTGGCTTTGTTGTTCATGTTGTTCATGTTGCAAGGTGCGAAAGCACCCACACACACACACACACAGCTGAAACACCTGAAAGGTATGAAACCCTAATTGCTCTGAACTTCACACACATGCAAAAAAAAAAAAAAAATGGGAAAAAAGAAGAAATGAAAAATAAAAAATAAAATCGGGAAAAGAGGTGGCCATTCTGACCTTTCGAGGGAAAGAGAGAGAGACAGGCAGAGAAAGAGGGAGAGAAAGCGCTGACAGAAAACTCATCAATTTTCGGGAATGGACCGCAAAACGATTAAAATCTTAACTGATAAAGTTTCGAAAAATAAAATATTACAGAATATCGGGAAGAGAAAAATTCAAATATTTCAAATCAAATAAAAATAGTATAATATTATTAATATATCAAGATTAAATTAACAAATTCTAAGGACAAATGAAGAAAATTATACTACGAACAATAAGAGAACAACCCAGCTAGTTATGTTCAACCTCACGGAATGCGGCACCACAATTCGAGCCCTGTTGAAACACGCCTTTGTTTCTGACTGTAGAAATAAGAAAATATTATAACAGACTTATACAAAGTATTCTTTTACCTAAAATACAAGAATAAGCTTTGCAAATTACCTTGATTTACATTCATTAAATATTTATTGTGTATATAATATATTTTAATATTTATCAAATATTTTAATAATACTTAATACTTAAAAAATCTTAATAATACTTCTAAAAACCTCAATAATTTCATGATATTTTTAGCCATGGCCTTTTCTAATTATTTCCATACTCAAATTGTGCAATAAATTGCCCAGTCAAAATTATGCCATCACACAGGGCCGGGCCTAATCATTTGAACCCATTACGAGGCCCAGGATCGCCTGTCCAGACCCTTCCCCTTATCCTGGAGGCATACAACAACCATTTACAACTCCGACAAGCGAGTTGACCGAACTATAAAAACAAGTTACAACGCCAAACAGGGGACCGGGCCAGCGAAATGGAGAGCAAAAATGAAGAAAGCAAAAAAAATACAAGAACCATGCCAAAAGGTCAAATGTATTATTAAGCCGCGAGTGTGCGAGTATGTGTCTTGGGTGTGTTTCTCTCTTTCTGGAAAGTAAACGAGAAATTACACATTTTTTTGTCGTACTTTTTGGGTCAAATGGTCAGGGGTTCTATCAGCGAGCTCGCGCCGGTGTTGACCTTCAAAATTTTTGGTCGAGTATCCCGTTAAGCCCTCAAGTATCCTTTTAGCCAGGACCTACACACACACATACCGACACACGCGGGGACACGTGAGAACACCCCCGCTCATACGTGTCATTAGCTGCAAACATTTTTGCGCCACCGGCAATTCTTTCCCCGCTTCGCCTCCTCTCAGCCCCTGCCCAGCTCAAGTCAGCTCAGCTCAGCTCCTGGTCCTGCCTTTGCCCCATTCCCCGCTCCTTGACGCCGCTTTTTATTTGCCAAGTGCACGCAATGTGACAAAACGTGGGCGCTGCCAGCCAGGTGGGCGGTGGGCAGGTGGGCAGGTTGGATGGGCAGGTGGGCAGGTGGGCAGGTGGGCGTGTGAGTGGCTTTGGACCCTGGGTGAGAATTATAGTGCCATATCATATAACGCTCGCTCGCCATACATGTTTGCTCGTATAGAAAAAATAAAAATAGAAAAAGAGATAGCCAAGCGCAGAGATAGCTGGCGGAAGGAGAGATACAGAGAGAGCGCGGAGAAACCATAATTAAAACACTTGCAGTTGTTGTATTAACTGTAACCAGTAAGTAACTGCCGCTGCTTTGCACTAGGCACTGGGAAAAAATAAAAATAAACCAACCTAAAAGTCAAATAAAAGCTAAAACTTTTCCTAAATCTTTAGAGGTTTCTCTATTAGAGATTTCTGAATTTTATTTACCATAAAGTTCAAGTTAAATGCCAAGAACGAAGCCACTTTAGCATAAATCATATTTTTCTGCATTTAATTCTAAAAAAAAACTGGAGATTTGAAATCTCTCGAAATTAGGGGTTTTCATAAAAAATGCTGAAATCTTTATAGCAGAGAGCTTGCTTATTTGTACTTTTTTGTATATTATTATAATCATTTCCTGAACTTATTTCTTAACCAGATGCAGAAATCGCTGATAAAGTAAAATCCGCATATTTGAAAACTCTAATTAAGCGGTAAGCGTTTTCATACCATTATTTTTAATCTCTGTAAATCTCTCTAACTCTTTTCTACTCTATAATTACATATTTTTATGAAATTAAACTTTCCTCCATTTACTTTCAAAACAAATACAGAAATCGCTATTTATAAAATGTTTGGAGATTTAAAATCTCTCGAAATAATGTGTTTTCATACCACATTTTGTAGTCTCTATAGTAAAGAGCTCTTTTTACCCATAAATGCCCCAAAGCATATTAGTTTATTTAATCTCCTCTCTATATATATTTTTCACAAATATAAGCCAAGTAAAATCCCAACCTTTTCGCTCGGTGTATCAACTCTGCTCACGTCCGCTTCGGCTTTGGGCTTTGGGTTCACTGTGCTTAAGCATGCATGAAGAGAGCGTTCTGTTCTTGCTTTTTTCTACTCTTTTTTGTATCTTTTTTTGTATTTAATGAACAAACTTTTGATGTCATCACCTCCCTCCTCCTCCTTCTCCTCCTCCTCCTCTAATTCTAGTTATGTGCAATTATGGATGCAAGCGCACTTGGTTTTTGTTTATTTGTTTGTTTGTTTGTGGATCTCTGTTTCGGTGGTTTTTCTCTCGGTTTCTGGCCGGGTTTTTTATGGCCCTCGACTGGACTAGCGGTTAACATAATTAGGTGGGAGAGAAGGGAATCCCCGCAAATTGTGAGGAATTTAAAAAGAAATTCATATAGTTCGTAGGGAGATACTCCAGTTTTTAGCAAGCTGATAATAAATGGAATGTTTACTCTCATTTGCCTGCTTGATTTACCGAGTTTGTTTATAGACAAAGCTGTATTTATAGTGGCATTTTCCGTAAATTACAGGTAAATGTACACAGCTAATTAACTTGGGCTTAAAATGGGAAAAATATTTGCTGTTACATTTTTAACAGAGTTTCACATAAATAAAATGTATTAAAAAAATGCAATAACACAACGTAAGTGTCTCTAAACCTTATTCTCAACGATTTAAGCTGTAGATACTCGAGATTATGCAACTTTGTATCTGCCAGATTGTAATTGAAGCGGCTCTCATTACTCACTCTGCCAATACAACCTCCCCCACCGAAATCCAAATAGCAAAAGCTAATCAAAAAGCACTTAAATGGGGAAACGAAGGCATTAGCAAGGAGAACCTCAAGAACCATAATCCAATCCCAGTACCATCCAATCTAGCCAATCCCTCTAAGCCCAGTCCCGGCCCTACCTATGGCCAACAGAATCCTCCTCGAAGACTTCGAGCACGCAATGCCAGTTATCGCTTTGCCATTATTACCCGTAGCTAGTCCCTCTGCTGCCTCTCCTTCTGGCATTTCTTCAACTAGCAGCGGCTTCTTTCTTGTTATTATTATTATGCCTCCTCGCTGATTGACTCAAGTGAAGGTTATGACATTCAAATTCTATTTTCAATCAGCGTCGCGCGCTAAGAAAACAAACTTGAACAGAGATGCCGGGCCTGCTCTCAATGGGGCAATGAAAAATAAAGGCTATCGATGATGGGATACCCAGGCTTTCAAGGGAGTGAAAAGGTCTAGAGGGAATTATAATTTTTGAGGCAAAAAAAAACAATTTTAGATAATAACTTTATTTATAAAATTAAATATCTGACTAAATGGCAATAGTTAACTTCTAGACTAATAAAATATAGTATTTGATTAAGAATAGGGCCTGCCTTAGTCACACTTAACATATAATCTTGCCCACAGGTCGTATGAGCAATATTCACGTGTAACTCAATGTGCTGGATATAACTCTTACGTCTTTCGCCCCACGTTTTACGTACGTTTCTACGTCAGTTATCAGAGAAACTCAATATACAACTTGCAAACGTGATACTGCTGGGTGTGCAATCACACAACGTCAAGAGCGACGACAGTCCTGGCATGCGACAACATTTGGAAGGACTTTTTGGCGACATCGACGACACACGAGACAGCAACGAGATGGATGACAGGACGGAGGCAGGGAGTCAGCCAACTCAATTATACAAATATTATACAAACATTAGAAATGCATCAAAATAACGAAGGATATTTGTCAAGGCACGGAACGGAACCCTTGGAGAGGCAGCCAACACACGACGCCTGTCACTGGGACAAGGATTGCTCGACTCTGACTTTTCCGGGGGGTGAGAGCCTTGGCACACTCTCCTCTCCATGGCACACACGTGCAAAAATAAATAAAGAAGGGGGATGACAACAATCAATAACACTGTGCAGCATGGAAAAAGGGGAATAACAGTTACTCTCTGGTCGCCTGGGGTTAAGGTTTCTCCTTCAGTTCGCTGGGGGTTAAGGCTGCTGTGGCTTAGTAATTGCCAATGTCTTGCAGGTGACTTGTTGCTAACTATTTTAAAGGTTCAATCTTTGAGCAAGTTTTTTACGAGAAATAGATCAGAAAGTATTTTTAAATTTAATATTAATAATATGCTTAAATCTTATTGTTATTAAAATTATGTAGATTTATTCTGATGAAGAGAAATACTTGTAGGACTCGGAATTGTAGGTTTCAAGGTTTTGGAGGCTGAGAATTCGAAATCTTCTGGTTAGTGGAAAGAAATTTGCAGATTTATATAAGAACACATTTTAAAGGATTATCTAGAAAGTCCGCTTCGGATCTAAGGAGTAATTTTTATACCTAAACCATTGATTACGTAGGGGGAGTGGAGATTAAATCATACCCTAGGGACTCGGACCCACATCTAAAGATGATTTCCAAGCTTAAACTATTTATTTCGTATCCTAGGAAATCAGCCTCTAATCTAGAGAGCTATTTCTTTTGATAAACAATTGATTACATAGGGGGAGGTGCCCAAAAGTAAGCCAAAATCCCAAACTTGAGAGTGTTAGCATGCCACTGGGTCGTTGGGTTCGCCGAGTTCGTTGGGCAAATAACATGGCAATGGTTATGGTAATGGTAATGGTAATCGCTGATGGTGATGGCGATGGGGATGGTGATGATGGTGAACAGTGACGGTGGTAACCTTCGGCGGGCTCTCCGCTGGCCCAGCCTGGCTTGGCACTGCAGCTGATTAGGCATCGGGTCACGTGAATGAACTTGTTTGCGCAAACACATGGGGCGAAATCCCGCAATGTTTCCGCTTTTCATGTCAGCGGTAAATATTTCTTTCGACTCGATTCAACCCGCCACGCCGCGCCATTGTTTTATTTTTTTATTTTTACTATTTGCGCACTCAACGCCAATCAATTTTTGTATACTTTATGATTATTGTTTATCACCCAGAAGAGCTGCAGTCGTTCGTGATGTCGCGTGTCGCAATTCCGCGGCAGAGAGACCGGGGAGAGAGAGGGCCTCTCTTCCCTTTTTGGACCCCAACAACACTCGATCCCAAATTTTCCCCACCATTCCCATTCCCACTTGCCAGTGGCTCAGTGGCTCAGTGGCTTTTCCAACCCTTTTGTGCCATCATCTCCTCTTTCGCTTGATTTATATAATTTGTTTCGCATTACATTTGACGATTGCGGATTTGGCGTCGTGTGAAAACAATTAGATGAAAGCAATTCGGGCTGTGGCTCTTACTCAGGCGGGGGGATTGATTGCACAACACTCAGATATATAAACATATATATATATATATACAGAAACATATATAGGAACGGAACGATATAGATACCTAAACGGGACAGGCCGTGTTGGTCAAGCGTCGGCACTGACATTGCCATTGCGATTGCGATTGCAGTTCCGGCAAAAGTAAACAGTAACCGCACACACCAAAATCATAAATAATATCAAGTTCTTCTTCCCCATTCAGTAGGTTTTGTTTATTAATAATTGTTGTTTTCTGTTTTTTTTTGGCGGTGAAGAGGGTGTCAAGCGGCATAAACAATAAACTGAATTGGGGGTGGGTGGCTTATCACTTACAACAAATAACGAACCCCATGCTGGCTTATCAATCATTTCGCAATTACTAGAGGTTATGGCATGAATCGGCTTAAAATCCCAAATTATGTTGAAATTATATTAGAACGTTGCCTCATTCATGTTTCTTTCTTTCTTTATCTATTTATTTGTTTATCTTATCTTTACTAAATGCAATTACTATAAGTGATTCACAACTTGGTCGAGTTTTTTTGTTTAAAGTTTGAAAATAATTCGAATATCATAAAAACCTCTTTATAATTCCCAAGTTATTTGATAGCTTTTAAATTTTCTACAAATATTCAAAATAAATAGTTTTGGAGTGAGCTAAATTATTAACTAAAGCTAAAAACGATAAAATATTAATACGCATATCATATAAACGGATGTCTAGTCCCCAAAAACCTTTTATAATTCCAAAGTTATTTGTTAGCTTGAAAGCTTATAGTTCAGGAGCAAGCTAGTTTTATATTTTAAATTAGAAAAGGTAATATTACAAATATCATTTAAACGGATATCAAATCCCCAAAAACCCGCTATAATTCCCAAGTTATTTGTTAGCTTGGAATATTCCTAATATAGGCTTCCGAAAGAAGCCATATCTCAATCTAACTTCATAAGAAATCTACCCATGAGTAATAAGACTGACAATATCTATGAAATTGGCACTTTGCTAGGTGAATGTGAAAGCCAAACTTGGGTGCTATCTTGGCGGCCTGCAGTGTGTCCAAGGGTAGTGCTGATTGGGCTGATTGAGTGGATATGTATCGCCTATTGGCCGTGTGATCTCCAAGCTCTCCTAGCCGTGCGACAAGCGGTGTGAGGAGGAGGACGAGGAGCTAGCCCTAAAGTGCTGCGATTGAGGTGCTAGACGCGGCGCCAGGGGTCCCTTTGCTGGCGTCAAATTTAGGAGGAGGAAGGCGACGATGTCAGCACGCTACTCAGGATATGAGTGATGGTCCTAGACGGGTGTGTGTGTGTGTGTGTGTAACATGGGAGGATGGAGCTAGTGGCTTGTGACTAACGGAGACGAGTCCCCGCTGTGTGGCTTAGAGTACTTTGCTTTTGGAGTGGAGAGCTGAGTGGTGGCTGGAATGACGACGATAATGACTGGATGACTGACGATGGTGATCATCAAACATCAACAGTAGTAATCAAGGTTATATTTTAGGTGGTAATACCAAACTCGGCGACGAAAAAGTCGCGCAGTTTCAATCGCGATTTCTTGGGCTCCTCGCGCGGATGATGGACCGTTATCTGGTCGCCGTCGGCCGATATCATCGTCTCGCTGGGCGGCGATATCGAGTACTGTTGCAGCAGCCGGCGCTGCTGTTCGGTGAGCTCGTCCAGCGGATCGTACCCATAACCCGATCCAGAGCCAGGGCCCGAAGCAGAACCGGAGCCAGAGCCAGAGCCGGAGCCGGACATGGCCCCCGCCGCCGCCGCTGCCGCCGAGCAACTGCTGGAGGTTGTGGGCGACGAAGCGGTTACGGCGGCCGCAGCGGCAGCAGCTGAAACGGCGGCCACAGCGGCGGCCGCTCCGCCGGCAGCGGCCAATTGTTGAGCGATGAGCAGCTTCTGGGCGTGCTCTTCGGCCTCTTTTTGTTTTTTGAAATCTTTTTGGTGGATACATAGGCATATATACATATATATAGATAGATTCATAACGGGGCGGGGTCGGTGGAGTTCTGGGAAGTGTTTTGGGTGTTGGCTTGAACTTAAAAAACGGGAGAAAAAACGCACACACCGAGGGATAAGCGAGAGAGCGGGAGTTGGTTTTTTATTTGACTTTTTTTTGCCTCTGCTCTTGGCACTTGCAAACTTCCAGTTTCTATTTTCGTGCCGGAAAATTCAAGGGAAAAGCTGGGGACGAAGGGACGACAGGCGGCAAAGTGCCCTAAAAATTCAATTTCAATTTGCAATTTGACAAATGAAATTTTTCTGCCGCTGCCGATGACGCCACGTAGATCAAAATTAATGACATTTTTGTGGGCCCAGAGAGATGGGTTTTGGGGCGGGGGACCGGACGGCTTTAGTGCCACGACCTAGCCCACTCGCTGACCTTGAAAAATGGTGGGTCCACCACCAGCTCGGTGGCCCAATCTGTCTGTTTTGGGATTGGGCTCATACCATTTGTCATCTTGCAAGTACGCACACAGTGGTCACTCGCATAAAATGATTTGGAATTGATTTTTTACAAGGGAAATCTTTTATTAAATTAAATTCCAAGTTTTAAAGATTTTTTTTTAGGGGTTTTAGGGGTTTAAGGGAACTACTAAGTGGTAATAAGACCTCAATCTCTTTTATTTATTATATTCTGAGATTCTATTGATACCTGATATTATTGATACCAACATTAGAGGTATTTCTGACACTGATATCTTAACTTTATTAAATTCTTATTTTTAAATAATTTTTTCATTTTTAAGAATCTTTTTCTCATCTCTTACTTAACTTTCTCCCTCAAGGACTGTGATTTCTAACAAGTTTTTCCAATGCTGACTGTAGTTGGGCCGTGTCATCTCATGGCAAAACCTTTGGGGGCTGGGGAAGGGGTGGCGGGTGGATAAAAAAGAAACTCATTGCGGAAATGGACAAGAACCGAAAAGCGCAATGTTCAAATGCAATTTCCCCGTCCAAACCGAAGCCAAAGCTCGATCCCCGCCACCATCTTCGACATTGGCTGACACTTGCAAAACGAGACGAGCGCTAAGCGGCTTAAGGCAACCCTCGGAGATGATAGATGGTGGAAAGAGGGGGAAAAAAAATGTAAACTATTTAGCGCTTTTACGCTTTCCAGAAAGGTTGCATGATGATGACGACGATGACACAAGCCCTGCTACCCCTACACACTGTGCGAAACCCACTACAGTGGATATTGGCTTCGAAATACTCTTGTAAATACTGAAAATTACAGTTTATTACATTAATTAACATTATAGTAAACTTTAAAGTTAATTTAAAATTAAAATAGACCTTTATAACTTTTTTATTCATGTTTTAAAAGCTAGAAAAGAGTAACTTTATACATTTCTAACTCAATAAGAGATCAAATACGATATTTACGATCATTTAATGGGTTTCCAATTGGAAGACCTGCCAACCGATATCTACTGCACTTTCCGCTTCCTGAATTTCCCAATTAGCAATGGTCACGTGACACTCTACGTATTCTGATGTTCTCTCCCGCGCTCTGTATACCGTTTTGCTTCGCTTGCGTCTTCTGGGCTCCTTATCGCACTCATGTGACTCGATACTCGCTTCTCGGATTCTCCTTGTCGCACTCCTGCAACTTTCTTGAATCACCCAACAACGCACATTTGGCATTATCAGGCCAAAGTTGATGACGTCATTAGAACTGCTTGCTTGATTTGTAATAAAATATCAAAATATCATTGAGAGATCGTCGATCGCAGTCGCAGCCTAACAGCGAGCGATCTTGCGCTGGCATTCTGTTACTGTTATGTAAAGGGAATGTAAAGCGCAGATGTTGCTGCGGCTGCTACTGCGTTGTTGTTGCTGTTGTTGTTTTTGCATCGCAAGAGGAGCGAGCAATGAAAATCAATTAAAATTAATTGATTCAAGAGTCAAATTCAAATGGTCAGGGCATCGGAGGCCGTGGCAGAGCCAGAGACTGGGGCGCCGGGGTTGGCGGCAGGGTGCAATTTAAGCGAACAATGTGCAATAATTAGAAAATGCAATCGCTGTTATTTTCCTTCTTTTTTTTTTTGTTCCCCAAAAGAAGAGCTCTCTCCCGCTCACACAGACACACACACACACGCACACACGGGGAGCACACTGATAAACTAGGTTATAAATCAAAAAAGAAGGTGGGGGAATAGGGCTAGGGGGGGCAGATGGGGGAGCAGCGGTCGGTTTACTTACTTTCCAGCAGCCGCTGTATCAAACTGTCCACGTTCAGATCAAAGTCGCCCATTTTTCGGCAGCTATAAAAGTTCTTGGCCGCGTTTTGTTGTTGTCACTGGTCGCTGTTGCTATTGCTGTCGCTTTTTGGCTCTCTAGCTCGTTGTTTTTGTTGTTGTTGCGGCCAGCAGCTGTTCCTCTTTCGCTGGCCAGAATTCCGATTGGAACTTTTTGGCGCAACAACTACACACGCACGCACACTGGCAAAACAACCGCGGACGCACACAAACACAGCGACGCCTGTTAGCCGTTGCCGTGTGTACTTAATTTGTTGTTGTTATCTTCTCTTCTCTTTATTTTTGTTGGATTTTCGATTTTTTGATTTTTGGCCAACTCTGCCGCAAAAGGCAATTTCACTTTTTTATACGCTGGGCCGCCGCTAGTCGAACAGTGCTTGTTGTTGCTCTTCACTGGTGTTGCATTGGCAAAACAGAAAAAAATTGTCCGCACGCCGCGACTTTCGGGTTTTGGGCGAAACAAACTATTAGTGTGGCCGGGGCAAAGTTGGCGAAATATACCATTTGCTGGATGGGAATATACCGTTTTTTATACCATTTTCATGTGAAATACCATTAATATACCATTTTAATACTGTTTTTCTATGCGATAGTTTTATTTAATTAATTTAATATTTATCTAATCAAATAAAGAATTAGTAAAAGTTATAGCAGCCACCGATTGTTTTTAAACGGTTGAGAGTGCAATAAAAAATCACCTAATTTAAAAAAAAAAACGAAAATCTGCTAATTTGTTGTGGCAGCTATACGATACAGTGGTCTAATTTGGATTATATTTTAATTGTAAAGCTATAATTATATTAAAAGATCATGGCTACTATAACTAAGTTTAAGTTCGATATCTTCAAGAACATCAAGAAAATGGCCCCATGTGGCCCGATAGTTTATATGGCAGCTATTGAAACCTTTATTTTGGTATTTTTATGTTCCATCCCTGGACCCTCGCCGTAAGTACAGCCCTGGCAACCGCGCAAATATTTTGTTTACATTCCAAAAAGCAAGAGCCGCCGGCATGAACTATTTCCCCAACTATTACTCCATCGAGGACATATGCGTGACCCAGGAGAAGGTGGAATGCCGGGTCAACACCAAGCTGCAGCGGATGGGTAAGCGAGCTTCAGCTAGCTTGTGCCAATAACCAAGAGTTCTCCTATGCTTTGCAGGTTTCCTGGATGCCGGCGCCGAGACGGATGACCTGGAGCCGGGACGCACAATCAACCTGCCGCTCTGGTACATCAAGGAGTTGAAGGTTAACAATGCCTACTTCACAGTGTCGGTGCCGGAGATTTACCGGAATGTGCACAAGGCTGTCTGCGAGGCGGAGACCACGCACATCGAACTGGGCCGGCTGCATCCGTACTTCTACGAGTTTGGCCGCTATCTGACGCCCTACGATCGCAACCATGTCATAGGACGCATCATTTTCGAGACCATGCGCCAGCGGGTGCGGCATTTACTCGATATATCGAAGAGCGATGGCCAGAGCGCCAAGCCGGAGCAAAGGCTGGACAATATAGAGGCCAAGCTGCACGAGGCGGGAGTGCGCACGAATAGCCAGGTGGGAATCTGCTATAGTTGCAGTTTAGGAGCTTTAAGCCTAAATTCTACCATGTTTCAGTACATCGACTGGCTGCAAATGACGGGCAACAAGATCCGCACCTCGGAGCTGGTGGAGGAGCACCAGAAGAAGCGACGGCGGGCGGATCGCAGCGATGACGAGGCCGAGGGCCTGCCCAACAGCAAGAGGGCCACCCTGTGACGATTCCCCAGAGCCTGCGATTTGGTGTGGAACTCTGTAGCAACTTTATTTCGACCATTCGGCGGCGCTGGTGGCCGTTCAGCTCTCAAAAATACACTCATCCTCCTACATTTAGTTCAAAATACATGCGCTCGCTGGGCATACATCTAAATACAATATTGTGTGTGTACAGGTATATAGGCTTGGTATATAAGTGGTTAAGTTGTAAATACACATAACTAAGCGCGCTGCCTTTAGCCTTTAGCCCTTATCAACTTTCACCGAACATCGTTGCGCCATGTTGTTACATATTATTATTACATATAAATAGTTAACTACATATATAATTACACAATCTTGTAAGCTCAATTAAAATTTGATTTTGTGCTAGTTTCACATACAGTTTCACAAATAAACCAAGGTTAATTCGTTAATAAAAGCCACCGATACCGATAATAGTGTATCGCTCTACATATGTATGCCAGCGGGGACCGTTTATCAGGTTCTGATTATATCTGGGAAGAAACCAATCAAGGGAAGCCTTTAGTTAACTTTTAAACAATATTTGCAGTATTTATAACAACTCTCTGTGGCTAAATGTGAAGCAGGAATACGGTCCCCGTATACATTTATAATATTAACTAGTTAATCTTTCGCTAATCACTATGCGCACTCCGCTTGCCTAGTTTCACAATCTCAACAGTTAGAGTTAGTAGGTACACTCCCTTGGACTTTCACGGGGTCAACACAAGCCAAGGATTAGCGGTTGGAGCTGAATGCAAAATTGATTTAGAGCCGTAAAAACATCGATAGTGCTCTCACTCGATATTTTCGAGTGATATTTCAAACCATCGATAATATCGATACTATCGACAAAATAAAATGGGTTACAAAAAATTACTCTGCCTTAACAAACCAATTTAAATGGCATAGTTTATAAAAGATTTTATGTATTAAACAAAAAAAAAACAATTTAATTCTATTACATTACTGTCTATACAGAATTTATAGTTTTTGATATTAATGATTAAAAATTAATCATAAGAATATAAGATTTTATGATTATATTTATTGGCAAAATCTTGTAAATTGTATATGAATTCACTGATTTGCTGCTAACGCGATGTATCGATGGTAGAAAAAAACAATCGATGGTGATCCGGAGCACAGCGCCATCGATAATATCGATATACTATCGATAGTCGATAGTTTTACAGCTCTACATTGATTCATTTAGGCGTTTACACGGGGGCGGGGCTTGCTTGTGCTTCCAAAAAGTAAGCAACGTTTATAGTTTATTCGCTTCATCTGCATTTGGTTAGGCTTTGATCTTGCTTTCTTTTTTTCTTTCGTTTTAGTTAGGATTTAATGTCTTTTACAAACTAAACAAGGGTCACAGGTCTCCGTCTCCAACTATATATATCCTTTATGCTATATACGGCTCCGGGCTATATTGGGACAGCTTGTATACTCGTAGTTATTTGTTAGAAATGTATAAACAATAAGCAAGAGCTCCGCAAAAATTGGAGCGGCGGCTGGAACTCGAAATAAATACATTGGATATTTGTTATAAATAAACAAAACACTAGTTTTTGCCATTTATGAGGGCGGTGGGCGGCGGCGGAAGGAGGCCTCCAACGGCAACGGCGGCCTTATTGGGTGGCCTGGGCTTTTGGGGCAGGAAGACCTGAAACAATAGAGATAGCACGAAATAGAGGGAGATAGAGAAGGGAGCAGGTTCTCAGACTCACCTTGAGGGCCCCCAGCACCATTAGGTAGAACCAGTAGAGCTGCGGCAAGAACAGTATGGCAATGCTTACGAGGCAGCCCCGGGGCAACCCGCACATGGCTGACCACAGGGAGGCCGCCTCAATGGCCAGGCTGTAGCGCCACATTACATAGGGCCACATGCAGACGCGGCAGACGAAGAAGGTGGCCAGCATGAGCAGGCCGTTGGCGATGTACACCCGCGACTCCTTCAGCCGCATGGTGCTCAGGATGCTGCGCAGCGAGACGAAGGGCGTGGAGAACTCCATCATGAACATGTAGCTGTAGATGCAGTGACCGCCGCCGCGAATGTACTGAAGGGAGTCACAGATTAGTCTCAATGATATAAAGAAGGTAAAGACAAGGACCCACCGTCACCACCAACAGGCCAAAGGTGCCTATAAACACGTGGTGTATCATCATCACCGGGTGGGTGAGCACGTACTTGAGGAAGTCCCAGCGCCCGTCCTTGGGGATCTGCACGCAGGCCCCGTCATAGTCGCAGATCTCGTGGGGAGTGCCAGGAGTGCTGCCATTATTATTACCACCGCCGCCTCCAGAGGCAAACTTGCCATTGACATGGCCATTGCCCAGAGCCGCTCCCGTGCCCGTTCCCACTTTCGATGCCGATGCCTTGGTGATCCTCAGCAGGTGCAGCTTGTCGGCTATCTTCTGGGTGTGCACCTTGTACATGGACCAGATGTCGTACATGAAGTAGGCGGTGCCAAACCACCCGTAAGCCTCCATGAGGAAGTGCGAGGCGTACACAAAGGACTTGGTGCAGGTGGACTTGCAGACGATGAGGCCGACGAGGAAGGAGAAGGAGGCCTGGATGGCCGAGACGATTCTGGAAGGGTTTAAAGGAGAGTTTAATGAATAAATCAAAGATAAATTATGATAAGAGAGTCCAATCTGTTATAACTCAGTTATTCCCTGGAAATAACTCTAAATTTTACGGTAAAACCAAATCGGAGAACCCAGAAAACCTTTCAGAAAACCCCCAAAAAAAAAGAAGAGCTACAAATGGAACCCAGTGACCTGGGTCCGGAGCGGGCCATGCGCCAGTACCTGGCCCATCTCCTCGAGAGCGACGGTGGCGGCTGCACTCGCTCTGTGGGCTGCCTGGATCGCTTCCTGGTCCAGGGCATGAACAGCTTTCCGCCTCCGCCGCCGCCACAGCCGCCCTTGTCGCTGGAGGCCAAGGCCTCGCGCTGCTCCCTCTTCGAGCAGCTGCTGAATGGCGGCCGGAGGCGGCAGGAGCGCCTGCTGGTGCCGGACCTGGCCACCAATTGGTTTCGCAAGCAAAAGGTCTTCCTGGACAAGCTCTCGCCGGAGGAGCTGGCCGCCATTAGCAAGGGTCTGGCCCAAGAGGATGAGGGCCAGGAACCGAAGTGCTCCTGCCTGGAGGAGAAGAAGAGTCAGCAGGAGAGGCGACGCTGGCCTGCCAAGCAGCGTTCCAAGCACTGCAGACCCATCTGTGGTTGCTCGGAGGCGGCACTAGGAGCTCAAGCTACCAGGGATGCCTTGGAGGAGCCAGTCCCCAGACCCCCATCCGAGTGCTTGCCCACCTCGGAGCCCAAGTCCCGCAATCCCTTTCTCCTGAACACCGACACGGAGGAGAAGCGCAGCAAGAGCCTGCTTCGGCCAAGGCAACTCCTCTGGGACAGTAGCACCCCCCAGAGACGCAGCTGCTCCTGCCTGAAGCCTCAAAGAGCCCGGGCCTCCTGCAGCTGCTGCCCCTTCCAGGCCGATGACCATCCCTGCCTGGCGGCGCGACGGACAGAGTCCATGCTGCCGCGCCTGCGTTGCAAGTTCGATCTGCGGCAGGCGCCACAGCGTCGACTCGATCCGGCGCACTTTCGCCGCATCTCGCCGGAGTTCTTCCGCATCCTGGCCACCTACGAGGCGGCCATGAGCGAGATCTGTCCTCTGTACGGCATCTCCATGCACCACTGGGGCGAGACAGCGGAGTGTTGTCCCTGCGAGGAGCCACCACCTGGGGCCTGGCAGGAGCAGCACTTTCTGGGCGATGATGCGGTGGCCACGGCAGTGGTGTCTCCCTGCAGGATGCCAGGTCCGTCCAGGGATAGGAAGAGGGAGAAACAGGAGAAGAAGGAGAGGGAGAAGAAGGTAAAGGAGAAGCAGGAGAGAGAGAAGGAAAAGAAGGAGAGTAAGAAAGAGCAGCAGCGAGAGAGGCGGGAAAAGGCAACCAAAAGGCGGGCAAGTCAGCAGAGGGAGAAGGATGAGGAGAAGGAAAGGGATGAGGAGAAGGACAGGGATGAGGAGAAGGATGAGGAGTGGGATGAGGAGAAGAAGGAAGAAGAGAACCAGAAGAAGCGCCGGTCGATATCTTCATCATCCAAGGAGCCCCCGCTGAGGCTTCTTCTGCCAGGAAAGCGACCTTGCCACAACGACACCTGCCCGGCGATGAGAAACTACGACCAGGACCAGCAGCCACTCTCAGGGGCCTACAGCAGGTACTCCTGTGCCCACTGTGCCAAGGAAGTAGAAGAGGAAGAGCGCCAGGCGCAGCGACGAAGCAGGCAAGAGGAGAGCAGGGAATCCTTTAAGTCCACCACCTCCGAGAGAAGTCGCCGGAGTCAGCGGCAGGAGCAAGAGCGACAGCAGCGAAGGAGCAGCTACAGCAACAGGGAAGAGGAGCAGCAGCAGCGCAGAAACAGCACCAGGGAAGAGGAGCAGCAGCAGCAGCAGCGCAGAAACAGCTACAGGGAAGAGGAGCAGCAGGAGCAGCAGGAGCAGCAGTGGCGCAGACCCAGCCAGCAACAGCAGGAGACCAGCCCACCGCCCCGCAAGAAGCGTCGCACCCTCCGAGACTGCTTCCGCGGGAAACCGACGACGAAGCACCAGACAGCCTGCTTTCCCGCCTGCTCGCCAGGGATTCCCACTCAGCCATGTCCTTCCCAACCCTATCTTCCTCACCCATGTCCTCCGCCACACACTGCACCCCACCTTGGCGGCATGTACCCCGGCTGCAGGCCGCTCCATTGCCCCAAGCAGCCGAAGGGCATCCTCAATGGCTTCACCGGCATCTGCAAGCGGCATCTCCTGTACAATCTCAGTGCCAACAACCGTCCCAACCGGGAGAAGTACGCCCAGATGCAGCAGGACAAGCAGAGGCTGAAGCGGCTTCGAGGACGAGAGCGACCAGAGCGAGAGCGACCACCGCTGCCCGAGATGAGCCAGACATCGACGCCATACATCTTCAACATGGAGCCAGCGCCCTGCTCCTGGCAGAAGCCGAAGTACCTGGATGTGGCGGAGATGCAGCCGGAAGATAGCAACACCACGCTGAAGCCCTATGTTTCCTGCAGGGAGGAGGACAGGCAGCAGGAGGAGCCACCGGAGCGTTGGTTCAGCAATGAGAGTTTGATCTTCCGGACGCCAGACAGCGAACGCACCTTGGCGGGCGGCGCCCTGGCCCCGAAGGAGTCGCTGTCTTGTCACTGTGAGTGCCCCAGGTCTCCGTCAGAGCCAACCCGAAGCATCAACTGCCGTTGTGGCCAGCCGCTGGAGGTGTTCCAGCTTCCTCCGATCTACAGTAGCTGCACTTGCACCGGCACCAGCCACGTTCAAGAGGAGCCATCGATGCAAGGAGGCCAAGAGGCGCCATCGATGCAAGAAGGTCAGGAGTCGCCATCGATTCAAGGAGGTCAGGAGTCGCCATCGATCCAAGAAGGTCAGGAGTCGCCCATCAAGAACAAGAAGCCGGCGAGAGAGAATCGGGAAGCCATCCCAAGGAAGGCCTCCACCGAGACCCACTACACGTGTTGTGGCTATCGGCCTCGGGCCTGCTACCTGGCCAACGACTACCATCAGCTGATGAGGCGGGTGGCCAGGAGGAGGCCCACCAAGGAGCCACAGAAGCCCAGGAATCCGAAGAAGCCACCCAGCAGAGCTGCCTCCAAAACCAGACAGAAGCCAGCGCCCAAGAAAGCTCCCGTAGCTCAGCCCAAACCCAAACCCAAACCCAAACCCAAGCCCAAGTTAAAACCCAATTTAAAGCCCAAGCCGAGGGCTCCAAGTCCTGTGTGTCCACCTGTTCAGAGCTCCCCAAAAACCCTGAATCCCCAGGTGCGTTGGCACCGCATAGTCAAGCGGAAGAAAGAAAATCAGGCCAAGAAAGCCAAGTCCTTGCCAGTGGTTCCCGACAGCCAGAGCAGCATCCGGAGTCTGGGCATTTGCCAGGCCCAGAGCGACATTCCAGCGGCAAGGAGTCAGAGTCAGAGTCAGTCGGAGAGCTACCAGGGGCTGCCCCAGAGCAGCTCCTTGGCCTTCGTGAGCTGCCAGTGTGCGGAGGAGGAGAGTATTCCCAGTAGAAGTCCCTCCCAGAAGCCTTCATGTCTATGTCAAAGTCTATCCAACAAGGAATCAGAGAGAATGGTCAGCTGTCAGTCGGTGGAACAGCCACAGCAGCAGGAACCTTATCCTGAAGTAGACCCCTTTCCACAGGAGAAGAGGAACCCTTTGGTCAGGAGATCCCGCAGTCCAACTCCCCAGCGAAAAAAGGAACCCAAGCAGAGCTGCTTCCAGACACCCAGGCGGTGTCCAGTGCCCAAGAAGAAACCCAGCACAAAGAGGACATCCTCCTGCAGCTCCAGTAACTCAGGAAGAGTGCCAAGACAGCGATCCTCGAGCAGTCATCGCTGCAGTCCCTCCCAGGCCTCCAACTGCCGATGTCAGCGGAAAGAAACTCCCAAGAGGAGGCCACAGCCTGCCCAGAACTATGAAAGCTACTGCTACAGTCACATGCAGGAAGGCTCCACAAACACAAGTCAGGAGACCTCGCTAGCCTCCTCCACCTGGTCGCAGCCACAGCGGAGTCAAAGGTGGGGCGAGCAGAGCTTCCAGTCCGCCTCGACCGTCTCCTATCCCTCGTGCTGGCATCAGCACCCGCTTTCCAGCAATTTGAGCTCCTTCCAGGAGGCCTACACCAGCCAGGAGTCGTCGCAGGCACCCCAGAGGTCGGCCATGAGGCAGAGCAATTTGAGCTCCTTCCAGGAGGCCTACACCAGCCAGGAGTCATCGCTGGCACCCCAGAGGTCGGCCATGAGGCAGAGGGGCCTCATCCAATGGCAGCCGCCCGTGGCAAATACCCCCTCCCAAGGATCCTCGCTCTATTCCCACCTGGAGACCGGGCGTCGCTACTACACGGACACGCAGCTGGGCCAGGGCCAGGTGCAGCCGGGAACCCAGTGCAGCTGCCGCTCCCTGCACTCCAGCAGCTCCATCCGAGCACTGAGCTCGAATACGGACAGCATGAGGTGTCCCTGTGCGCCGGCTCCCTCGGTGGCCAGTGTGGAACCAGAGCCACCCAGAGAGGTGGAGGAGGAGCAGCAGCAGCAGCAGTACTATCACTACCAGGAGCCGGAGCCGGAGCCAGAACCAGAGCCAACCTACCTCCAGGAGAGTGCTCCTCCCACTGCCGCCTGTGCCTGCTCCCAGTCGTGCCAGTGCAAGCGCTTCAAGTTCTTCAGCCACAAGCCCGCCTACTTCAAGGACTCGCTGCGCTGGGAGGAGCAGGAGCACCGCCATGCCCGCACCACCCTCAGCACCCGACGGCCGCCGCCAAGCACGCGCTGCCGGAATAAAGGCTATGACTATAATCTACCCAGGAGGAAAGAGCGGATGCCGGAGTACCACAACGCCTGCTACTATCCCGATGTAAACTACAAGTCCTGGCGGCAGGATCACCGCTGCCAGGCCATGCAGGCCACGAGCCTGGAAGACAGCCAAGGGTATCAGCCCCATGCCTATGGGTGTCCCCTCTACCAGCAGGGTCAGTACTTTGCTCAGGGCACAGATCAGGCTGGAGGAGCTGGAGCTGGAGCCATAGCAGCCGCTGCCCAGGGCCTGCGTGGATTGGTCAAGGCTTTGGGTGGAGCTAGGCACAGGGAGGGGAGAGCTAACCATCAGGAAACGGATTACATGCAGGAAACAATGGAGGAACCAGGGATAATGGTAGTAGAGGAAACCCCAAGAGAGGTATCTTACCCCCAGAGAACCACCAACTCCTTCATGAGCTCAGACTTCCAAAGCTACTCCCAGAATGTGGAAAGCAACTACCAGTACCAGTACCCAGTATCCATGCCCGCCGCCAGCTGCTATGTGACCAGAGAAAGCGCGGAGAACGAAAGGATGTATGCCAGGTTGGCAGCGGGAAAAGGGAGATCTAGAGGAGGAAAACCAGCCAGAGAAAGGAGAAGAGGGACCGCCGTAGAAGCTCTCGTTTCCTTTGCTTCTGGCTTGGATTTCCCCACCAAGAGAGAAAGGGAAACTGGTAAAGATTCGTTAGTGAAAGAGGAACAGGAGAAGCTGGAGGTGAAGCCCACGCCCTTGGCTATCTTCCTGGATAATCTAAGAGCCAAGCATAACGCCTCACAGATGTCTCAGCAAGAAGCCAGTAGGAAACCAGAAGTAATAGCCTTGCAAGACACCTCTTCCAGCGACGATCTCGAAGATGCAGAGGAGAGCCTGGCGACGAAAAAGCTGACCCTGCATAGATCTTCGGAAGAGGAGACCTTGATCTTTCCAGCCACCTACACGGGACTGCTGGAAGAGCAAATCATAGATGAGTATCTGCCCAGGCCCAGGTACAAGCGGAGGAAATAGAATCCTAGCAGAAGAACACCTGACAAACCCACAAAATAAAATCAAATAAATGTTTAGCAGATGGAAAATAGGAACCAGACTATTGTTAATTTGCAGGGACAAAAAGCAGGAAGAGATCAGCAATGGATAGCCGAAAAACCGGATCTAATCCCGCCACCTTGGCCCCAAGGAATCCTGCTCCAAGACATCGCACACCAGCTGGTCCGGCTTCACCTTCTCCAAGACCTGGAGCAATCCCTCCAGGTTCACGCCACAAGTAGCTCGCGTGTTCAGCTGACTCAGCATGTCCAGAAGCCTCTCCCTCTGCTCCGGGACCAGTACAGGCATCAGAAAGATCAACCGCATCACCTTGTAGACATTACTCCTGTCCAGCGGATTGATGGGCTGCCCCCAGCGATCGTACAGGCTGTCGTAGATCCTCACGTCATGCAGCTCCGTGTACGGCGCCACCACCTTCTCCATCACTGACCAGGCGCGGTTGCGCGGAAAGCGCTTCAGCGGCTGGAACTCGTGACAGGCCAGGCGGTACAGGGTGGCCAGCACCTGGAACTGGGTGACGCGGAACAGGCAGCTCAGGGCCTCCACTATGTGAAGGCTCTGCAACCGCCGACGCTTGAGAGAGTCTCCACTGCTGCAGCAGTTGGGTTTCCTGGCTGGACACTGGTCCATCTTCAGTGCAGCCTGAGTTGCGAGCTTCCTGGAGGATTTACTTGAGAATTTTGACCGGCTTTGGGGAGAAAAAATTTAAAGGGATTGGCGTTGGGATGGTTTTCTGATGCCCTGATTGAGGGAAAAGCCAAGGCTAGCTGGGCATGGAACTATAGGTAGTAATTCTACACAGAAATAAAGAATTTTTGAATATTTCATTAAAAAATTTGGGTTGGGTTATTTCAATATAATTTATAAAAAATGTGTGTAAGTTTTGTTTTTGTAATCCCCAATGATTGGTGTTTAATACCGACGATGTGTAAGGTTTGTTTTTGTACTATTTTTTAACGAAAACTCAATTTTTCTGCTGAATGCGCATTCTTTTTAGAATGTGTGTAAGTTTTGTGTTTGCAATCCTCAACGATCGATGCGTAGTTGCGACGATGTGTGGATTTTGCTTTTGTAGTTCTGAACGAGCAGTTCTCATCCGAAAAAGACTAAAATTCTTTAAGGGCTGAATTTTCATCAGCAAGTGTGTACATTTTGTTTTTGTAATCTTAAGGGATGTGTGCTTTTTTTCGACGATGTGTAGGCTTTGTTTTTATAATTTTTTGTGGAATTTAATGTGCATTTTCATCAGCATGTGAGTACATTTTGTTTTCTTAGTCCTCAGCAATCGGTGCTTATTTCGGAAGTAGTGTAGATTTTGTTTTTGTACTTTGCGCATATCTGTTTTTCTCCTAAAAATACTATTAAACTCATGAAAGCTTGAATTTACATCAGCACGTGTGTAATTTTTGCTTTTGTACTCCCCAGCGATAGGTATTTAAATTCTTACGAGGTGTTGAATTTGTTTTTGTACCAATGAAAGGGCAGTTTCTTTCCGTAAAAGACTCTTTCAAACTTTATTTTGGTTTATCAAACTAATTCTAATTTTATACGTAATAAAACATACTAAATTATTAACTATATTCATCGTTGGTTTCCCTAGTTTCTTATAAAGGACTTAACTCCTATTTTTGTCTGATAAATCCCAAGTGTTTCTAGTTTCCACACCCAATCACAAGAGCCCTCTCTCCACCTGTCATTGCTCTTTATTCCTTCCAACTATCAGCATGTTAAATTATCTGAAAAAAAAATATCAAAATCGTTTTTAACCCTTGCGAAAAAGCCACACAGTAGAAATTTTCGACGAACCACACAAATTCCAATTCGACCCGAATTCGACCCGTCTCGTCCATTTCCATTCTGAAATTCTTTCATGTAACCGCAATGTCCCAGGATATGTCGACCTTTTTCACCGGGGTGCGCCGCAATCCACCGGATCGAGTCGGGAGGACCAGGACTAGTCCGAGGCCAGGAGCAGCAGGAGGAGCTCAAGCCTCAGCAGGAGGAGGAGGAGGTTCCGCCCCAGCCAGACGCAACCGAAAGGTACAGGGTGGCGCAGGAGTTGCAAGGGCTGCAGGAGCTACAGGAGCTACCAGAGCTGCAGGAGCTGTAAGAGCTGCAGGAGCTGTAAGAGCTACAGGATCTCCAAGACCTGCAGGAGCTGTTCCCCGCAGCCCTCGACCTCCGACCAGGTTAACTGGTGGCGGAGATCCCCCTGCGGTCTATCAATCCGCGGCCACCAGCAACCAGCGGCGACAGCAGCTTGCCATGCCTCCACCGAGGACCACACCTGCTCCCCGTCGCCCCAGGGAGGTGGAGTGGATCATGAAGCCCTCGAAGCGGTTCGTTCAGTGCAGCGAGTCTTCCTCCGAGGAAGGTTGCCTCGGCCAGGCAGCACTCAAGGCCTTGGAGATGCAGCAGCAGCACGTGGAGGAGCAGAAGAGGGTCACCTTGCAGCAGCAACTGGAGAGCATCCAAACGATGCCCATGAGGGAGCCGGAGCAGGACCAGGAGCAGGTGAGCAGGCTGGCCAGGGCCAGGGTACGGGCGTCGCGCGTCTTCTGTGTGCCCAGCCAGCGGATCATGCATGTGGAGGAGCTGAAGCAGGCCCAGCTGCGCCAGATGCAGCCGCGGAAGACCAAGTCGCCGCCCACTCAATCCTTGAAGGAGTCAGTCCCTGAAAGGAAGTCAAAGTCGCCACCCACTCAATCCTTGCAAGAGCCAATTCCTGAAGGGAAGAGGAAGCCGCCCCCTCAATCCCTGAAAGCTGCGCCCAGTAAGGTTTCTCCCAGTCGCAAGGCTTCTTCGAGGTCCTTGGATGACAAGTACCTGGTGCGTGTCAGTGAGACTGTGACCAGGCTGGTGGATATACCTCCGCCAGCCACTGACCTGAACTCGCCTGTGGCCTCTCCCCAGGCGAGCCCGAAGCCCAGTCAAACCCGGTTACAGGAAGCGAGCCCGTGTCCGGAAGAGAAGGAGGATCCCTCTCCCGATACCTGCACCTGCTCCTGCTCCTGTCCCACCCAGAAGTCCAGTCCCCATCCGAGCAGCACCAGCAACAGCAGCCTGAGCACCAGCGGCACCGAGTGCAGCTGCGAGCGCGACATCCCCAAGGAGTTCCCCTGCGATTGCCCCCGATATCGTACCGGGCCGGGCTCCAAGGCCGTCAAACTCACGTCGACGGTGATCAAGATAATGCCCGACCGCGGATCGGGCTTACATGTATGCAGGAAGGGGAGAAGGCACCACCATTCCCGGTGCAAGCTGCGGGCCAAGTCCCACTGCTTCTTCTGCCGAGTGTCATCCAAGACCTCCAAGAATCCTTCCACCCAGCTGGCCACGAATGCGCCCCTGATCCAGTCCATAGCGCCGCCCAAGAGCATACCCAAGGTGAAGGTGTCCAGGCCGATAATCCAGCAGTCGGTGAACCATGTGGTGAACCAGCTCACGGCCCAGCTCAAGGAGGCGACCAAGATCAAGTCCTTCGTCAAGCTGGGACAAGGCTCATCGGCACGGCTCAAGTCGTTCAATGGGCCGGCCAAGAAGCAGGGATCGGTAAGGAGTCTAACAAGGAAAACCTCCTTTTATTTGGTCATGAATCAGGCGAAACCCAGCCAGTCCAAGGTTAAGGCAGCGAGTGCAGCCTCCTCGAAGGTGGACTGGGTGATACAGCCCATGGAGAAGGTTAAGGAGCAGCCTTCTGCGGCCCAGCTGAAGGACAAACGAACTCCTTCGGGCAGCGAGCGTGTGAATCCCTATCTGAGCGAGTCCCAGGATCAGGTTAGGCACAATTACGACATCTACCTGAAGCCGGGAGCCAAGAATGATCCAAAGAGTCCTGGAAGATCTCCAACTCCGACCAGGCAGACTCCTTCCGGGCACTCCTTGGCGCCAGTGCCCAGGAAATCTGGAAATCCCTATCTCAACTCCTCGGAATGGAGCCGTGTTCACTCCCGGCGAACCTCCCAGTCTCTGATGAGTCAGCCCGTGTCCCTGAACAGGATTCCCAAGCCACGTGTGACTGCAGCAGTGCTTCCCCCCTCACAGCAGCTGAAGCAGGAGCAGCAGGAGGAGGCACTGGCCCTGGCTGCGGGAAAGATCGTGAGAAAGGCCCAGCATAAAGTACCCAGAACCATGGAGGATGGCATCGACATGAGCTACCAGTACTTTGTGTCCATTCCCCTCAAGCGCGGCAAGAAGCCCCAGGTGGTCCGCTACCTGTACCGCCCCATGGTGCGCCAGCTCAACCCGCAGCACTCCTCGCCCAGTCGCCGCTCCTCGAAGCGGGCCAGGCGCCGCAAGGCAGCCGCTGCCGCCGCCGCCGCTGCTGAAGCAGGCGTGGATCCCCTGTCCCAGCCAGAGCTGGAGAACCTGGATCCCGCTCTGGCGGCGCTGGGCGGGGCCCCTCTGCCGCTCGGAGATCCCCCCATAGTTGAGGAGAAGAAGGAGGAGGAGGAGGAGGAACCCCCGAGGGAGCCCAAGCCGGAGGAGATAGCAACAGTCAAGTTTGACCCGGAAGCCGCTCTCAACTCGCCCTACAAGGTGCCGCCGCTGAAGCTCAAGTCCCGCTACATGCCCCTGCTGGAGGAGCTGGACCAGATGCCCTATCCCGACGAGCGGGCCAGTCGTAAGCGTCGCTCCCGTCGCCAGCAACGGACTGCAGGAGGCTCGGAAAAGATACCAGCGGAATATGAAGACCAGTCAGTGCTGAGCATCGAAGGAGGCGACGAGCACATCGTCCTGAAAGACATAGGAGCTCCGACTGGACCGGCAGTTCGTCGCGCCGCCCTGGTAAACTATCAGGCGAACCCCACCCACCTGGGCACGGCCACCGGGGTTCCCATCACATTCCATCAGCCCATGTTCATCACGCATAAGCTGGCCTCGGAGGACGAGCCCATGATCCAGACCATCACCTACGAGCATGTCCACCAGGAGGAAATGGAGAAGGAGCAGCTGGAGCGGGAGCAACGGGAGCGGGAGCAGGAGGAGAGGGAGGAGCAGGAGAGGCAGCAACAGGAGCTGGATCGACGCGAAAGGGAGCGAGTGGAGAGGGAGCTGAAGCTGGAGCTGGAGCTGCAGCAGAAGGCCAAGTCGGTGAGCTTCCAGGCCCTGCCCGTCTTTGCCAGCAGGGAAACCACCTCCGAGTCGAGCACCACCAGCAGCTCCGTCAGCAGCACCAGCAGCTCCATCAGCTTCGTCAGAGCCAGTGGCAGTCGCTCGCCCAAAGCCAAGTCCAAGAAGCGCAAGGGAAGGGCCAAGGGCAAGGGCAAGGGCAAGGGCCGCAAGTGAAGGCTAATCCCCGAGTGAATCCTGCCTCCAACACTAAGCTCTAAGCATTCTAATTATTTTTGGTTTCTTTTTCTATTTTTGGGCATTTATTTTTGTAAAATTATTTGAAAAGAGTAAAGTGAATTACAAACAGAAAATGAGTCAATATTGTAGAAAATAAGGTAAGGATTTCCCTATAAGCAGACAGGATAGGTATCCTGGGAAATATGTTACAGAAGAACAACTAATCAAGCAAAACCTCACGGAATGCGACACCGTCTTACCTAAAATCGTACTATTGTACCGCAGGGAATGCTGTAATGTACCTATTTAACGATGGTACGTCTTTAGGTGCTGCATTCCGTGAGGTTGTTCTTAATAAACGAGAGAAATTTAAACCCTATAATCACATGGGACATGTATCCTGTGGTATATCTTACGATAGAACAATTAATCAAATGAAACCTCACGGAATGCGGCTCCGATTTACGTAAAATCGTACAATTCTACCGCACGGAATGCGGCACCATCTTAAGGTGCTGCATTCTGTGAGGTTTCTCTTGATAAACGAGAACAATTTAAATCGGCATTAAGCGGCACCTTATCAGGTACAGTTGTACGATTGTACGCTTTAAGGTGCATCATTCCGGGAGGTTTTTCTTGATAAACTAGAATAATTTAAACCCTCTAAACACATAGGACACGTATTCGGAGTTATATCTTACGATAGAACAATTTATCAAGATAAACCTCACGGAGTGCTGCACCGTTAGGTACATTTATTTAATTGTACGCCCCAGGTGCAGCATTCCGTGAGGTTTCTCTTGATAAACAATAATAACAAACCTCAAACTTCACACCCTAAGCATTTAAAACAATTAAAACATTAAATTAGAACTACCTTTAATTATAAACACAAGTTCAAAGCAATCATACCCTCAATTATTTACAAAACCCCAAAGTTTCTCGAGTTTACTTCAAATAAAAACCACCCTAAAATTAATCAGAAACCACAAAACTACCGCACAAATCAAAACAAAGCCCTGGGAATAAGTCATAATTTAATTGAGGCTTCCTGAAGTGTGTTGTGTGCGCGTTCCACTGACGGAGGCGATGACATCATAACCCAAAGCCGCACCTGCAAAGGTCAAGGGTGTCTGGGACACTGGGACAGGGACCGGGACTGGGACTGACAAGGGAACACAGGGGTCTCCAAAGCCCCTGCTGAGTACGATTGCTCAATGTCAGGATGTTGGTCATTAGCTCAGGACCCGCAGCCTGGTGGGAAACTAATGGCAAGTGATAATGGGAAGCCAACCAACCAAGCGCTGGAAATAGACTCGAATTAAGTCAAGTGGGTAGAGGAAAATATTTAATTCCTAGAGGGTTTTATCGAGTATAAACTTATAGTTACACGTTAACTTCCTTGTTTTATATATAGTTTTCTGTCTCTAATTGAATAACTAGCTGGTTTTCAATTGCCATAGAACTTACGGCACAAAATTAACTGAAAAATAACTCAAGTTAGGGCTCTGATCTCTGACCAAATAAAAACTGAACACACAGAACTGCATCTCATTGTGACGAGTGCAAATTTCAAGTAGCTTTCATTGGCCCCTACCCCGTGAGTACAGTGCGTTTCATGTTTTGAATTGCTTATGGGTTTCGTAATAGAATATGTATATACTCGTATTCAATTAGGTTCACTAGGTGTTGGGGTAAGGGAAATTAATTATAAATATATTCAAAATTAATAGGAATACAATAGCTACATTAATGTCCCAACCTGTATCAATTAGAGCGACGTGATTCTGGCTAGTAAATACCGTGCAAAGTGACCATTGAACCTTGAAGCACCCCGAACCGTACCCAGTATAACCGAGTAGAACCACATCGAATGGCCCGGCACTAGTTCCAATTAGAATCGCCAGGCAATGCCTATAGCTAATGAATGGCCCGAGGTGTCAATGTGCTACCTTAGCACATGCAAAGTGTATTTACTCAATTGGCTGGGAGTACTCTCTACAGTTCTCTCTATAAGTCACACTATGGCTCTCTTAATAGCTCCATATCGGTTAGATATCGGTTACTGGGTCGTAAAAATAAAAGCTAATAGCCTCAACTATGTCTAATTAAGATTTATGATCAAAGTCAAGGGCCAGGCCAGGCCAGGCCAAACCAGGAGGAACGTAGAGCGGCGTTATGCGACGTTACTCCTCGAGTGAGCCTCCCATAAGCGCGCTCTTATCGCCGTCCGACGCACTCGCTCACCTCAATCGATTCCGATAAGCAGTCACACACAGCACACACCCCATACACCCCGCACACCACACACACTCCCATTGATCGCTGGGCCGATAGGGAGACAAAGCAGACACACAGGGCAGGGACAGATAGGCGGGGCCAGTCACCAAAGCCCCCAGTGATTGCCCCTTATCGCCAACACGGATGTGAAGCCGCGGACTTACTTACACCGTCCGGAGAGCAAAGTAAAGTAAAGTCCAGGAAACTGGGTCATTCGAATAAGATTCTATATAGTTTAGCATCTCTGCCATCTCTCAGAAGCACACAACAAAGGCGGTGATCAAATCATTGATGCTTATAAACCAATTATTTTGGTTACATTACGTCAGACTATTGGAATAACAAGCTTTTACGGCCAACGAATAATTCGAATTCAATCAGCAAAGTGGTGTAATTGTGGGAAGAGATTGTTTAATTGTAGGGAAAATTAGCTGGTTTTCTATTAATTTAATAAGTAAAAAAGGTTAACCTAATATGTAAGCTTGTTTTGAGGGTATTTGAGCCCTTTTTGAGGTTATTTCCTTCAAAAATAAATTTATTATTACAGAAATATAATATTTTCACTTCATATATCTCAATATATAAGAAAATAATGGTTTATTTATGATATTTGTGATATAACACATTAGAAAAGTATTTTTCTATAATTAATAAGAACGTTTCCCTAAAATGTAAGCTATTTTTGAGGGTATTTGAGCTCTTTTTGGGGATATTTCCTTCAAAAATAAACTTATTATTGCAGAAATATATAATTTAATACTTCATATATCTCGAAATATAAGACAATAATTACATATCTTTTATATTTGTGATATAACACATTAGATAAGTATTTTTCTATATTTAATAAGAAGGTTTCCCTAAAATGTAAGCTATTTTTAAGGGTATTTGAGCTCTTTTTGAAAGTATGTCCTTCAAAAATAAACTTTTTATTAAAGAAATATAACATTTTACACTTTATATACCTCCAAATATACGAAAATAATGATATATCAACATTATTATTGATATTTCCCATTAGAAAAGTTAATTTCTATATTTATTTAAAATATTTCAAGCGAAAAAATCAATTTGAAACGCTCATCTTCTGTTGCTAATCTCTAGAATCCGTTATAAATTCCTCAAAACTCAAAGAAACTCATAGAACACCCCTATACAAATACCATCACCATCTCTACGCCTTACAAAGCCTCTTTAAACTTGGTCTTTCTTCCCCTACAATCCCCTATTACACAGCACATAGATTCCGGGAAAAGCGTGGGACCCCTGAGAAGGGGAACTAGCATGTGATGCCGGCTTATCCAAGTTTATCTCTCCCCCTCTCTCCCTCTCTCTCTGTGTCGGTATATGGCGGCTATGGCGATAAAGTAGATTGACTCAATTCCCCGGCCAGAGATCGGGTTGTATAACACCACCTGCTATAATGCTCTCCCGCTCGCATATGTAATCGCGGAAGGCAGGGCATGGCGGGATTGGGAACTCAATTTAAGCGCGCTAAACAATTCTACAAACAGTTTAATTAACACTTGATGGGGGCACATAGCGAGGATAATAGTAAAAATATTGTGAAATTTGAGCCACAAATTAAAGTATTTATGCAACATCATTAGAATAATGCACAAAGTAGCCTAAAAAAACAAAAAACAAAGCGAGAAAGATCGATATTGGAGCCCCGCACGACACACTTTAAAATGAAAACAAACAAGGGGGCCACCAGTTTTGACACACTTTCGGAGGCTAAAATGTTTACGGTTTGGTTTAGGGCGCCTTTTGCCGGTTAGCAATCGATGAATGGATCAGCAGCGTTTCCCCACGGAATGGGAATGATTTCATTTTGCAAGCAGGCAGGCAGCCGGGCAGGCTCGCCTTGAGCCAAACAAGTTCTATCCATATAATTCCTAGCAACACCTACCCACCACCTCCTCCCCGATTCACGCCCGCCACGAGACCTTGACCCGCTTGGCGCAGCTCGCAGCGCGATGATGACTTAAATCGCAGTGTTTGCGTCCAAGGAACATGAGCACGATGATTCCCGGACAAACAATTATAACATGCACAATGTCAGGGACACGGGCCGGGGTCCAGTCAGCAGCGACTAGCTGGGATGTAGTTTGTGTTTAGGAAAGGGAAAGAATTGTACCAAGGGAGGTACATGTAAGGGTGCAGCCAAAAGGTACACTGAAGTACCTAAAACTTGAAGAGGTTTAAATAATTAAAAATTCAATTAATACTCATTTCCTATGATAAATACAATATTTTCTGACCCCTCCGAAGCCTAATTAACAAAGAAAACTACTCGAAAACTATAGTTTTCAGCCAATTAATATAATTTAAATCCAAACCCAATGAAAAAACCACAAATACAAGCCCCTGAAGATTGATATTCAAAGTAGAAGCGTATATTTCCTTGAATTCAAATCTCTTTTCGAACTAAAACCTATATTTATCGCATTATATAAGTATTAAGGCAGGCATAGTTTTGTGGAAAACTGAACAGACACAAGCAAAAGCCGAAGCAGTACCTCGCCGAGGCCTGTGACAGTACCTAGCCAAGTGCCTTAGGTACTTTAGGCACTTTAGGTACCTCCTAACATCTCCCCTCCTAGATTATGACCATCATCATCCATCATTGCACCCACAAGCACATGGCAACGAGAGCTGCCACTGCACTCGTGCGTGTGTGTGGGGGCGGCGCTGAGAGAAAATCAATAGATATGTGCGTGCATCCGCCGCAGCAGCCAGCAGAAGCCTACACCCACTCAAAAAAAAAAAAAAAAAAAACAAGCAGGGAACAACACTCACTTGTTGGTGATCTCCAGAACGTCGGACATCATGAGGCGGTACTTGCGCCGGAACTCCTTGCCCCGTCTCGTCTCCAGCAGATATTTGTTGCAGAAATCCGTCAGCGAGACAAAGTAGATGAAGCCCAGCGAGGTGAGGAAGAGGCCGCGCTGCAGCGTGATGCGATCGGTGGTGTTGGGTATTTGCCACAGGCTGCCGCAGGCCAGCCCCATCGAGCCGATGGAGAAGGCCAGCGAGAAGTAGCAACCGCGTCGCGGTGGCGCCGCCACCTTCATTGTCTCCTTTTGCTCCTCAGGAGCCTTTGCGTCCCCCCCATCTACGTCCACGTTTGCCGCATCGGGGCAGGCTCCATTGCCGTTGGCCTGCTTGCGGCGCTGCTGCATCCCGGCTGATCTCGTCTCCGGCGACGCTGCGCTGCTCTCTGGCTCTCTGCGGCGCTCCTGCTCTCTTCTGACTGCGTTTGGGGGCACAGGCAGTAATGGGAATGGGAATGCTGGACGCACAACCTGTTGCTCCTGGGGGATCGGGACTGCTGGTGTTGCTGCTGGCGGACTGCTCTCTGTGGCTGATTACGCGTTGTTCTCTGACACGGACATGGCGGCTGGGCGAACGGGCTGGCGGAGGTGCGAGTGTTTATGGGTTGTGCGGATTGTTTAACATAGAGCTGTGCAGCCCAGTGTTACCAGATGAACATTTTTCTTTCCCCCTAAAAAATCTCAAATAGTCGATATTTGCCCCTAAAAAATCTAGCGTACCGCTAAATTTAAAAAAAAGGTTGATGAAATCAAAACTCTTAATTAATAAAATATTAATAATAAAAATAAATAATAAAATATATGTTCCGAACTTCTAAGATAAAAGTCCCCCATCGTTTCTTTAAATCGCCGCAATTCCACCCAATAAAAATACAAGTCCCCCTAAAAAATCCCAAATATCGATCAGCTCGAGCTGAACATTTTTTGTTCTACGACTTTTTGGGTTTCTCGCTAGTTTGGCGGGAAAACAGCTAATAAAGCTAGATTTCCCGCGCCCATAATTCCTAAACGACTAAAGCTACAGAAACGTGATATATGTCGTTAGAAAGGTATTTTGAAATGATAATAGCTTTGACTTGACCAAATTTATCTAAATATTATAATTAAGAATTTAAAATAAAAACTAATATTTTTAAGGATTAAAATTTTTTTTTAAATGGCTTGTACGATTTGTATAGTCACTTCAGGCCGTATAGCCCTTGAGATATTTTGGTGTACAAAACATATCTCCAAAAATTCGCTTTCTCATCAAAATTAGCAATGATCCCATATAGCTTCTTATATGGATTTTTTTGTTGTTAATTTTTCCCATTTTAGTTTTAAACAAAAACTTATAACAACAATGGGACATACATATGTCATTTTAAAAATGTCTGATATCAAACAAAAACACCTCTTAACGAGGTGAGGTAAAAGTGATGATGGCACGTTCAACTCAAACAATTTCTGATACCAAATAGTGTGACAATTAGGAATTATTAAAAAAAAAAAATTTAAAAAAAATTTAATTAGTTTCAAAATCGGCACTTAGCTGAAAACTTTAAAAAGGCAAAACTAATTCAATTGTTTTTAAATTTTATCAACGTTTCATACCTTCACTATCGATAACCCAGAGTGGAAATACCAGTAAAATAGCAAAAAATACCAGCTGTTCGTACAAAACGTAACCGATAGAAGGAGCTTACTTCGTTCCTGATCATAAGATTAGGTTTTTGATCACTTCGTGATGTTTAGTTACGTTTCTGCTTAGGAAAGTTCCAATTTTTATGAAAGTTATACACCTATTTTAAAAACTGAAATGCCATTCTTAGGCTATTTATTTTTACGGTATTTTTAACCGCTCTCGACCGCTCTCGAGAACTGTTATTCCACCGACATTTTTTCGCTTTGCAACATTCCCACATCATAACAGATATTTATTTTTTTAAATATTTATAAATAACGGATTTTTTAAATTTAGCGGGACGACTGGATTTTTTAGGGGGAACTATAGACTCTTTGAGATTTTTTAGGGGGAAAGCAAAATTTTATCTGGCAACACTGCTATCGTGTTTTACTTCTCATTGGAAACGGACGGTTGCTGAAAGCACGGTTACAAAAAATGGCGAAGAGTGTCGGTAGTGCGTGCGCGCAGATTGCGATCCTATTAGCCATATGCAGTTCGCTACACATCGCGACGGCCAGGTGTAAGTGCACTAAAGGAGCTGGCTGGGGAAACGCTAACAACTCCGTCAAAACCATCCATCTGTCCATCTCTCTCGCCCCCCTCTTGGCACTCTTTGCCCTCTCTGTCTTATCCACCTCGGTGGTGTGCGTGTTTCTGTGTATGCGTGTGTGTGTGTGTGTTGACTGTAAATCTGGTTGTTGTTATTTTACTTGTACGCAGTTCGAGAAATGAGGAAAATGAAAAGAAAACTTAAATACGCAACGTGCGTGCATGGTCACGACGCCAATATGAAGAGGGATAAAAAAAATAGAGGCACACACGCAGTATTTACGGCCCAGTCATCAACGGAAGGTGTATTTATGGGCTGTTGTTTGTACACAAAGTGTGTGTACAAAAGACAAATCATCATCATCGAATCGGCCTAGGGAGCGGGCAGCCGAAGGGGCCACTGCTTTTGGTTGGTACTTTTTCGTATGGTGAAATTTACCGCTGCCATGTTGTATTTTTTTTATGCTTTTTTTCGTGTGCTGGCACATCAAATGCGTTAATTGACAACAAAAACAACAACAACAGCAAGAGTAGTGTGTGTATGTGTGTGAGCAGTCGAGTGTGAAAATAGGCAACGTCCTGTGGCCCCTGCCCAAAAAACCGAACTCCCGCGCCGCCCCTGCATTTATTTTTTGAGTTTTGTTTTGTGCGCCGCGATCATTTGCGCCATGCTCCACTTAACGTGCAACAATTTTCCATCTGCGACGTCGCCACCAAGCTACAAAACAAAAAGAGAGAATACAAGAAACAACAATCTGCATATTTCAATTGAAATTTGTGGCGCACTCTGATTAAGGCGCAAAAATGCTCATTGTTTTTGTCGCAATTTGCAATTTAAACGCTGGATTGGTCAGCAGTCCAAGGAGAAAAAGAAGAAGCAGCCAGAGCAGCAGGCGCAAGAAAAACCCAAAGCTGGCAACTCTTTTGGCGCGCGTGTTGGTGCTAGTGTGTGTTTGTGTGTATTTGTTCGTGTTTGTGGTTGTGTGCCTTTCTTGTTTTGCTGCCGACAGGTGGCAACCTTGCGCACCGGCTCTCAGCTGCTGGCTAACTGCACCTGCAACCCTCTCTCTCTTCCCCTTCTGTTGCCTGTTTTTCCAATTGGAAAACGGCAAGAGCGAAGAAAATAAAACAAAACGAAATGAGACGAAAAAAAAAACTTGCCTATGTCGCAGTTAAAGACGAAGGCTTTCTGTTAAATTTTTTTTGTATATCTCTTGCGGTGTTGACTCAGTTGGCAGAGCGACATTTTAGCGCTCTTTGTCTGCGTTATCGTTCGGGTTTATTTATACTTCCCGCTTGGCATCAGTTAAGTGCATTCAATTCGGTTATCTGCGTGGCTAACTTAACAGCAGCAGCGAGTGGCAGCGCCATTTCCATTCCCATTCCCGTTCCCATTCAGATTCCCATTTGCAATCATACATGAATATGTGCATACATGTACGCATCTCCAATCGGATTAACATTCCCATTGGACTCTACTTGGCGGCAGCCTGCTACTGGCACCGCATCGCTTATCAAGGGCGTTCGCTCATTGTTTCAATCTGCTGCTGCTGCTGCTGGCTACTCACTGTGGCTACTGACCACTGCACATTATCACTACTGCTCCTCCTTCTCTTTCTCCAGCTTCCCATGCCTGCTGCTTCCAATCAGTGGGCTGTGGGAGCGGGTGTGCGTGGGTGTGTGGGTCAAATTCCGTCCAACTGAATCATTCGTCCCGTTTCGAGGCTTTTCCGGTACTCCCCCCTCTCTCTCTTGCGGTTTGTGCCAATGTAACGGTATTGAGCTTAGGTCTTACCTGGAAAGCTGGAAAGGGTTTGAACGTGCACTGGGGAAAATTGGGTTATTTATTGATTACTGGGGGGGAAAATAAGGAAAGCCTTGTTTTTTCCCAAATATGAAAGTAGATAATTGATTTAATATTTTTTATAATTTATTTGTATGGTTCTATTAGTATTCTTGATCGCAAAAATGTATATATTTTGCAAGCATTCCATTATAAAATATTATAATAGTTCAGAAACATGACAATGATCGATTGGATATTAATATACATTAAATAAATACCGCTCTGATTAATATACAGCGACATTTAATTAATCAACAATTTAGATTGAAATATTTAAAGTGGATAACATGAAAAACTCTGAGTCATGAGAGAGTCGTGACAGTAACTTAAATTCGTATATGTCGCCATCACACGTACTCCCTACACAGTAAAGACAACGAAATTATATACAGATCAACAGCAGTTGCACGAAAATAGATTAAAAATTTAAATAAATATGTATTTATTGGGTGGCAGCTGGTATCTCTCGATATAAGAAGCTCTTATCGTATTTTAAAAATGATTGCGTTGATCATATCACTCGCAAAATGTCACTGAAAACAGTAATTACAAAGATAAACCCTATTTACGTTACCAAAAGTAAATATCATCGATCTATTGATCAACCAAGAGTTTGTTCCATCAGAAATGAGACTTCATCAATCTGTTTCAAAGATAAAACAGCCCTTTTTCGGTTATCTACTAATTTCCGTTGGGTCTGGGTGTCGAAGAACTGAAATAATCAAGTCAGATGTCAGATGGAGCACTTTTTTGCTGTTTTTACCTAATCAAGCAAGGCTGCAAAACCCAAGTTAAACATTAATGTAAAACAGGTTATTTTCGGTCTGTGCCCCCGTACTAATGTGGTCTGATTTGAGCCCAGATGACTGTCTATTCAGTCAGCCATGGAAACAGGTTGCCAAATATTAGTTTCTCAGAAATATTTTCATACTTACATACAGTTGCGGTCAAAATAATAGTAGTGCTGGTCTAGTGAAAAGTTTTTCGGCTGTATCTTCCCAATGGGTTGACGAATCCAATTCATTTCTTCATATTAGTAATTACCAATATCTGCTCTTCCAGTATATGAAGTGATGTCGTCTTATCACATCTCTTTCTATTTTATTTTGCATTATTTCCCAATTTAGCACGTTTTTGGCGCAGTCAAAATAATAGTAGTGCCAGATAAATTTGTTTTTATGATTAAATTTACTAAACTTTTCTTAAGATTTTTGGTCTTAAACATTACTTTAGGATGTTATCAAACAGTTTTTAGCATTTCTATATCCTGCGTTTATATTTGGTCCTGGCAATATGGAATGTGGGAAAAAAATTGCTGCCAAGAGGCAAAATCTGATTAAAAAGTTTATATCTGAAAGAAAAACCTACTTCA